>JAVJIF010014524.1:0-111737 GCA_038442645.1 Agave tequilana | reverse complement strand
CTCACTTCAACGCGAAGGTCGTGCTTTAACTAAAACGCAGACCTCATGTCCAAAAGAAAACATAAACTTCAGACGCGGGTCTGAGTAACTCCGCGTCTTACGCGAGTTTGAACGACTCCGCATCCCATTTCCCAACGCAGATTCGAGTAACTCCGTGTCTCACGCAGGTCTGAGCAACTCTGCGTTCCACTTCAAATACGGGTATGAGCAACTCCGCGTTCTGATTGAGATCGCGTCTACAACAAACAACGCGAGATCCGCGTCCACCGCGAGACCCACGTTTTTGTTATAATTGATCCCCATTATTAGGTCAATTAACTCCTCCACGTAATGGGAGAGTTAATCTCCATTATGAATGGATTTTAGGGGACAGTTATACCCCTATAACTCTGTATAAATAACCTGAGGAGCTATGAAGAAAGGGGAGGACTTTTTGGAGAGGAAGCTAGAGAAGAGAAAGAGAAACTTTTGACTGAGAGCTGAGAATTCTCAACTTAAAAGTATCTTACTTTCTTTTTGTTTTTTCAGAAGGAGAAATCAGCAAACTCTAAACACTTAGTGTGTCAAAAATAGAGCTCCCTTCTGATTGATTTTGAGAGCAATCTCAAAGAAAAGCTTGCCATTCAACCAGTCAACGGAGAACAAGAATCACACTCTATCGCTACACGAAGAACCTAGCCTTAAACAAAGAGAGAACCAGTTATTTTTTCCTCTTTTGTAATCGAAATTATTCTGTTGTAATTTTTTATCCACTCAAAGAAATTTTACTTCGCGCTTTTTTCCGACCAAATAAAAGATGACGACTCTCCTGGGGAGTTTATTCTCTACTGACGAGAACACCGTGACGCAAGCTGATGTCTAGCTCATCAGAAAAATGGTAGAATCCCTCGTCGTTGAATTTGACTAAGGAAAGTTTGAGGAATTTCTCTCCTCAAGCTCCGCCAACCCCAAGGCAATGCGGCAGTACCGCGAAAATCTCTTCGAGGACTTGCTCTTAAATCTCTTCAGAGATTTCTCTCAAAGTGGCCCGCACCACTCCTCCTTCTAACGAGATTTTGAAAATCTCTCATGCAATTCATGCAGTCTGCGTCAACGTCTCTCAAGAGACCCGCAGGGCTAATGCATCGGTACATGATCACAACGATGGTGAAGATCAATCCCGCTATCACTCTCCTCTCCAAACTCTGCAATTGCAGTTTGTCGAGGGTTCCCAAGAACCCTTGCGACTCAACCAGAATGCTGAACGTCGACGAAGGCGTGATAATAGATCAAAAATTCTGCAGAGACAATCTGTTCTGCAGATTCTAAACGCGAGGTTCATACCCGCGTTTCTCTCAAGCGATACGAGGATCGCATTTTTGTTTCAGAATGCATGTCCCGTGTTCTTCAACAACGCGAAGTCGCGTTCAGTGCGAGACCCTCATTCTACCAACCCAAAATACGAGACCTGTGTTCTGCCTATCTCAGAAAGTGATGCCCGCGTTTCTAATTCTAAACGCGAGGCTCGCGTTATGAGTTAAGCTCAACCAATGCTGAAGATTCACGTTTCAACACCGCGTGAGGTTCTTGTCTAAAAAAAATAATGCAAGACCCTAGTTCAAAATGGCATGTTTTCAAGACATAAAAAGCCAAAAGTCCCTCGCCCTTAGGGGTTGGAGGCTAGTTCCTCAAACGTCCCTACAACGGACCTAAGGGACTACCTGATGAGAAAGAGGAGTGTCCATCAAATCACTCCTCAATGTCACTATGAGCGACTAATCTCAGCAGTACTTTCTGATTGCCATTGCAGCTTTCAGATAAACAAAATCTCAGATTTTAGCCGATTGTCAGCGGCTTCAAGATCAACCAAAAGACAACGATCTCGAAAGAAAAAATCATTCTTCGACGTCGAGTACCCATAAGTGACTGCAAACATGGTGGGGCCGAGTTCCACACCAAGCAAGTCCAAAGAGAAGCAACTGGTTGTTAGTTCGGAGGAGTAGGATGTTGATTGATCTCCAGATTTGAAGGATATTCTTGTCGAACCTGAAGGGTCTACCGATACACTTGGACCTGCACGAGAACATTTGCCCCAGTCGACTACAGTCTGTTGGTCAGGGAAATTGAGGTGAATGATGAGCACTCCGCCGTCATTGAATCCCAGTCTTCAAATTCTAGTTCGGAGACAACCGTCTTTGTTTACATGGCCAGAACTCACGAGGAAGTGACCAGGCAATTTGAAGAGCAGGTCTGGGTCCAAAGGGAACAACTCGATATGATTCGAGCTCAACAAGAATCTATCGATGCCCTTAAACAGATGCTGTCACAACTCCTTAAGAAGAAAAAGAAACTGAAGGGTAAAACTCCTTCCAAGAAGTCCAAGGTAAACAGAAGGAAGGGAGAGCTCATCTTCTGCAAACACTGAGAATGGGAGCATTTCAACTCTGAGCCCTCCAAATCTTCATCTGAAGAGGAGGGTAAATCAGAAAACGAAAGCAGTCATTCCAGGGGGATAAGTTAATTAGAGCAATGTCTCGAAGACCTAGCAAACTGAGAGGTCTTCAAGATGTGGGGATTATCCGGCCCTACCCAGTAGAATGGGAATACGATTCCTTTTCAAGGCACCGACCCTCCATACTTTCGACGGTAAAGGGTCACCGAATCAACACATATACTAATTTAAACCTAAACTGGGAATGTAGTGTTGAACGATGCTATTATGGCTCATTTATTCATTAGCATTCTTAAAGGGGTCGTCTTTGAATGGTCATGAAACTTTTTGCCGGCCCAATCAAGACATGGGCCGACCTCAAGAAGTTGTTTCTGGCTCGTTTCTTTGAAGACGATACAGAAATTTCAGTGCCAACTCTCCTTGCAGGCAAGTAAAAGAAAGGAGAGACCATTAAAACTTTTGTCGAAAGATTTCAGAGCATGGCACTCCTTATCCCAACGGTATGACTCAGTCCACGCTGATTGAGACATGTCGCCATAATTTGCAAACTGCCCTCCTCACTCAATGGGAGTGGCGGAACATCGCACTTGAAAGCAGTTGGTGCTACAAGGCAAACAGGCGGAATAAATTATCGCCAGGGTCAGAGCTGAAGAAAAAGACAACAAGCCAAGATTCAAAAAATCAACACGGCGTGCCCCATAGTCGTCTTCTCAACAAGGAGAAGAGATACTCTAGAAACAGAGGTCTAGTCACCTTCGAAGACCCAGTCAGTCAGAGGGGGTATGTGTAGACTGTCTAAAAATCATTGAAGACAAGTCGTTAAAAAGCAGAATCCAAATTCCAGACGCAAGGCTAGTCATTGCCACTAGCGCAGTACTAAGACGCGAGAGTTGAAACCCGCACCTCAACATCACTACAAGGTCCAAGACGCGGAGCGCAAAAGCCGCATCTCAGCATTATTGCAGTACCAAGATGCAAAGCTTGAAACCCGCGTCTCATGTGAAGCTTGACGCAGAACTGGAAACCCACGTCTCTCAAGCATTACTTCAGTAGTAAGACGCAAGGCTCAAAACCTGCGTCTCAGTTATAACTACCCTCATTACTGGGTCAATTACTGCCCACGTAATGAGGGAGTTAACCCCCATTATGGAGTGTTTTTAGGGGACACGTTTATCCCCTGAAACCTCTATAAATATCCTAGTTTGCTATGGAAGAGGGGTCGAAAAATTCTTGGTAAGAAGAACTTCGGTTGTAAGTCGTAGAAGCACCAAGACCTCCAGCTGAAAAGAAAGAGAGAGTTCTACTCTTTGAACAACTTACTGCGTACAAGTTCGTCTTTACCTACGATCTCTTTGAGATCCTTGGTGGACAGAAGCTGTGTTACTTCGTTTACTATCCAAAGAGAGGATTCCCAAAGGACCTGACGTTCACCCGGTCAATGAAAAATAAGATTCACTTTCCATCGCCACATCAAGAACCCAGCTTTAAACAAAGGGGAGATTTAAGCTTGAAATATCTCCCCTCTCTTGTAAGAGGATTATTGATCCGCTGTAATTTTCTTTACAATCAAACAAAGAAGTTACTCCTCGATCTTAAATTTCTCCTACCAAACAAGAGATGGCGACTTCGCTAGGGACTACTTTCTCTATCGATGAGCAAGTCGTGGCGCAAGGTGACGTCACATACATGGGAGAAATGGTCGAATCACTTGTCGTGGAGTTCAACCAGGCAAAGTATGAAGAGTTCCTCTCTTCTGGCTCCAAGAGCCCTAGGGCGTGACAATACCGCAAGGTCTCCTCGAGGACTCGCTTTCAAGTTCGCTCTGAGACCCCGACAGATGCGACTGACAAGAAGAGTGTCACGGCTGATCATATCACACGTGACTCCCGCGTCAACGTTTCCTATGAGACCCGCAAGGTCGACGTTACTGATGTTCAGCCCGTTCATGCCCGTCTCCTTCCTCAACTCCAAGTCAACAGGGGTTCCCAGCAACCCTTACGGCGTAACCAGAACGCTGAACGTTGACAGAGACGACGCGCGCAATTGTAAGTGCAAGAAGCTGGAACAATCATCTGTCCAGCAGAGACCGAACGCAAGGCTCAGGCTTGCGTCTCTTCTGAATTGCGTCAGACGCACAGACTCCGCGTATGGAGACCCAAACGCGAATCCCAACGGACTTGCGTTTCCGAGACTCTACTGCCCAGACGCGATGTCCACCAGCGTGAGGGCTATCCTTCTTTTTAGAGACACGTGACCCGCGTCTCTATGACCAGACGCGAAAATGAGAAAACCCGCGTGTCTCAACTGTCGCTGATCGAACGCGACAATCAAAAATGTGAGGTCTGCGTCTCTGCTTAGCAGAGGCACGAGACCCACGTTTTAAAGGCAAAACCCAAGAGCCGCGCCTGTTATGCGCAATGCGGGCTCCGCGTTTCTGAACCCTGCGTCTCGAATTCTCGAAGAAAGGGTGACTCTCAGAAGCTAAAAAGTCCTCGACAACCCGAGGCCAATCTCTTTGATCCCCCTCCCACGGATCTAAGAGATTATTTGACGAAGAAGAGGAGTGCTAATCTGATCACTCCATCTTGTTGCTGTGAACGACTTATCACGGCAATGTTCTCTGAATGCCGCTGCAGCTCACGTG
The DNA here is from genome assembly GCA_038442645.1 of Agave tequilana. Lineage (NCBI taxonomy): Eukaryota > Viridiplantae > Streptophyta > Magnoliopsida > Asparagales > Asparagaceae > Agave > Agave tequilana. The sequence continues at coordinate 106,662 of JAVJIF010014524.1, read as the reverse complement.
CAAGCAAATAGTCGATATTCAGGCAATCGACCCCAACCTCCCGATCAGCCAAAAGGTATCGCTCCCATAGAAGGAGGACCTTCTCTGATGTGGAGTACCCTGAAGTCACTCTAAACATGGCAAGTAGAAGTAGGGGAAAACAACTAGCAGTCAGCTCTGACGAGTCCGAAACGGAACCAGAAGGTATGTATCGGCATACTCGCACTCCGACTGGTGTGGTCGCCCCGATCAACTACAATGCCCTAGCTCGAGGCATTGAAGTAAATGAATCACATTCCGCCGTTGCAGTGTCACAGGCCTCTAACTCTTCCATAGAGAAGGAAGCCTTTGTATACATGACGAATATTCCCGAGGAGACGGCCCGGCGCTTTGAACAACAAGCCCAGGTCCAGAGGGAACAATTCGATATGATTCGCGCTCAACAAGAATCTATCGATACCCTCAAGCAGATGCTTGCACAATTGCTTGAAGACAAGAGGAAGTCAACCGACAAAATCTCCTCTAAAAAGTCTAAAGGCAAACGAAAAGAAGGAGAAAGCTCATCTTCTGTATATATCGAGGAGAAGGAGCAATCTACTTCTGAGTCATCTAAATCCTCGTCTAAGGAGGTAGGCAACCCGGACCATGGAAGTATTCATTCTAAAGAATGAGTCAATTAGAGCAGCGTCTAGAAGCCCTTACCAATCGAAAAGGCCTCCAAGAAGTAGGAGTGGTCTGGCCATATCCGGCCGAGTGGGACCTTGTTCCATACCCTCCCAAGTTCAAAGCTCCAACCCTACAGGATTTTGACGGCAAAGGGTCACCGAACCAACATATCTACTACTTCAAGTCTCAAACGAGAAACATGGTAGATAATGATGCCATCTTGGTACGTTTGTTCATCGGTACTCTAAAGGGGCTTGCCTTTGAATGGTTCATGAAACTCCCAGAAGGCTCCATTAAAAATTGGAGTAATCTGGAGAAGCTCTTCTTGACACGCTTCTTCGAAGATGACTCGGAGATCACAATGCCTACTCTCCTGGCCACAAAGCAGCGAAAGGGAGAGTCAGTCAAATCATTTGTAGAGAGATTTCGGAACATGGCACTCTGATGTCCTAGCGGTATGACCCAGGAAACCCTGGTAGAAACATGCCGCCACATTCTACAAACGTCACTCCTAGACCAAATAGGAGTTACTGAAAGCCGCATCTGGAAGCAATTGGTCCAGCAAGGTGAACAGGCTGAAGAAATTGTCTCCAGGGTCAGCGCAGAAAAAAACAAACCCAGACCCAAGAAGTCGACAAGGCGTATGCCAGAAACATCTTTTCAATCCAAGAGAAAAGATAATTTGGCGACAGAGAAAAAAATCCCCTGTCAAACCTTAGCCAGTCAAGGGAAGTGGCTCTTCAAGTCAGCCACGCGCCAACAAGCAGTATTCCTTCAAAGACAAACATGTTGATTCGTTGTTCAAGTTACTCAACAAGAGCAACAGATTGAAGCTTCCTGAAGCTAGACGTCCTGAAGAAGTCGGTAAAACCGATAATCCTAACTACTACTTGTATCATAGGATGCTAGGGCACCCCACCAAGAGCTGCTACATCTTCAAAGACATCCTTCAAGTTATGATTGATGCAGAAGTGCTAAAGCTCCGTCCAGAGCAGAAGAAAGTGACTGCTAATATGACATCATTTCTTCAGTTTAGAAAACAGCCTCTAGCACCGTCCGGAGTAGTTCCCATCCCGAAAGGGGAACTAAGAATGATTAATACGGACCCACATCACCAACAAGAGAAGGGTCTTGTACCCGTCCCCACACCTCAGGAGGAAATTATGTGGGTTCATCCCGATCTTATGGACAGCCAGCAATGGACTACTATTACTAACAAAAGGTCCAAAGGCAAGGCAAAAGCTTTGTCCTGTAATATGGTGTGCGCTTCTTCCTGAGAAGCAGAAATCGATATTCCCTCACTAACTGATTCAGAAGAGGAAACAATCGTTCTTGCTGCAGAACTTGATAAACCGCTCGTGACAGAAACTCATTCGGGTCAGTCATATTTAAAAAAGTATGACGAGATGGTGGCAGGTCCTCCTAAACCTACTACAGAGTCAGCCAAGCCCTCCATGAAGCAACTGGTGGAGAAGCAGAAAGAGCTTCGGTTTTCTAAGGCTCTCCCAAAGGATAACGCGGAAGGATCTACAACATCTTACCGCTCTGACGTCCTGTTCAATTGGCCAATATTCCAACCAGAATCACCCATTACGAGCTCCTGAGACTATCAAAGTCAACAATAGAAGCTCTAAGGGAAGCCCTAGCTAATGCTGAGGTCTTCATGGTCCAGATTCTAGCCGGAACACAGGATGAGAATGTAAAAGACTACCTCCATGCCTCCCAAATGCTCCCTGCATCACCTTCACGACACATGATATGCAGGTTAAGGGGAAACATGATCGACCCCTATACTTCACAGGGTATATTGGATCGTCTGAAGTAAGTCGCATTTAAGTAGATCCAGGATCCGCATTAAGCATCTTGCCTCGCCGGGTCATGCAGCACTTAGGGATCCCTACCCACCGATTGAGCGCCACCCAGACTACCATCTATAGTTTCAACACCAATAGTACGCGCCCAATGGGGAAGATCAAGCTCAAATGTCAAATCGGGGACCTAAAGTTTGAAGTGACGTGCTATGTGATCGACGCTGATACTTCATACAATTTGTTGCTAGGACGACCGTGGATTCATCGTAATTCCATCGTCCCCTCCACTCTCCACCAAGTTATGAAGTACATTGATGAAAGTGGTGTAAATCACCTAGAGGGGGGGGGGGGTGAATAGGTGATGGCTAATCTAATGGTCACTTAATGATGAATGATGCAAATAATGCGGAAGCTAAAATAATAATGACCTAATTAAATCTTTTTACACTAAACACCACGTATAACCAAAGAGTGTTGCCGAATTTCCCGTGAAGGGCTCTGGACAAACTCCTCTAGATTCCCCTTGAATGGGTTGAGGTGCCGCGTTGGCTCTCTTGGTTAAATACAAGTGTTAGTCAACAAACCCAAGCAAGTATACAATATGAGCACAATGAATATATCGAGCATATAAAGATAGACAATAAAGCATGCAAGATATAAATGAGACAAAGAGAGAGAGAGAGTGAGCAATTGCAATCACAAGGGTATGTTTCGAGGTTCGAGCACACTTGCTCTACATCCCCGCCTTCGACACACGAAGGATTTCCACTATGCAAGATCCCAATGGATCTCTCCTCGGTGCCGCAACACCTACAAGCCCTCGGACTCCCTAGTCCCGTACACACCGCAAACCCACCGGCTCGCCGAGGCCGCACCTCAAACAACCGAGTCCGCACCCGAACTCAAAACAACGACGAGCACACTTGCCCGTCTCCTCAAAGAACAAAGATGAAATCTTTGGTGATCACAACACTTTGATCACCTAAAATACTCTCACTACAACACACCTATAGGATGTATAATCAATGGATGCTCAAGTGTGGTGTGAGAAAAACAAGGATGAGAAAGGTGGAGGAAAACTCAAGAAATCTCTTTTGCACTCTTGATAAATTCTTCCCTTTAGATAGGAAATATTTTCTCTCTATTTTGTGGAGAAAACCCTTTTAAAAGTCTGGGAAAAACTGGCTCTAAGAGACTCCAAAATCTTGTAACAAAACAATGACAAGACCCCCCAATTTATAGGCCAGAAAAATATAGCCGTTGGGATCTGTCAGTACTGCCGGTTGACCGGCCCGGTCGACCGCCAACGGTCGGATTTCTGACCGTTGGAGCCACGGTCGACCGGTGCGGTCGACCGAACTTTCCAGAGAGCACTGCTCTCTGGAGCGGTCGACCGGCACGGTCGACCGACCACCAGTACACACAGGCGTGCACGTTTGTGCACGTCGGTCGACTGACCCGGTCGACCGACTTCAGATATAGTCGACTAGTTAGGTCGACTAGTCGACTTGGCTGAAGCCTGAAACAGTTTTTCTGGGATAAAAAGTTTGTCTTTTTGGCTTAAATAAAATCCCATAAAATACATAAAAATCTACAAAAATAGTTTTACCAATATACTTTGATATACAAACATGCTTGCACAAAATCAAGGCATGTTATAAAAGATTGGACTATTTTTGTAACTTGGAAATATTTGGCCCATGATAAAAACTGTATTTTCCGAAACATATTTTCTAAAATTTGTTTTTCAAAATCTTCATCAAATACAAAAACAGGATATACTTTTAAGGCATAGTGTGTATGGATATGATCCACTACACAATCAAGATGAAATATCTATGTTTTTGTCATAAAGCTCTAAATAAGGTTTTGGTTTAAGGATATGAATATAAGAAAATACCAAAATCCAAATAAGTATTTTTCCAAAAAGAAAAATCTTTTCTACACCAAAAAATCTTTTATGAAAGCAATTCTAAATCAAGAGTGTGTGTGTATATATACTTGAGCAATCCACCAACTATCTATCCGTTACATTTTTAACTAAAACAAAAACAAAATCTTATACCTAGACACAAGTCTTCATCTTCTTGAAGTCTTCACTTGAAGGCTTCTCATCTTCTTGACTTGGTCCAAGCTTGATCCAAAAGCTCCTTGGATCACACCGTGCTAGCTCCAAATCTTGACATTTTATCCTTTGTTGAGCTATGCACCTACTAAGATCTTGATAATGAATCTGTCACTAATTAAACACAAGATCATTAGTAAATATAACTTCATGAGTTGATCATCATCAAAACTAGGGTGATATGCCTTTGGGCCAACAATCTCTCCCTTTTTGATGATGACAAAACTCATGGAGTTATATATGCATGGATTAAAGTAAAGCTTCAAGAAAGCTCCCCCTTAACTCATGCATAGACATAAATAATAATATATGACAATGAAGCTCATAAAATATGTATGCAAATGATGGAGATGAAACAAAATAAAATAAAACATATATGCATAAATAACAAGGAAGACAAATACTACTCCCCCTTAAGCAATGAAAACATGCATATATACTCAAATACTTCTCCCCCTTTTTGTCAATCATCAACAAAGGGTTCAAAGTAAAATCAAATCAAACAAATTTTCTCCCCCTTTTTGTCAAAAACAAAAAGATAAATAAGGGGTCAAATCAAATCAATCAATAAAGATTTATATGCAATATACATTCATGAAGAGGAAGACGCTAAGTTAGCTTCCCTACACATATGCATTACATGAAGAAGGGATGACAAGCCCTAACTCACATAACACGTATTATGTAATGCATAAGAGGAGATGTGAAGCTCCCCCTACACACGTATATCATATAAAGAAGAGTTGTCAAGCTCCTCAATTTATAATATACTCAACATGAATCCATATGTAAGAGAGATGTTAAGCTCTCCTTGCATATAGGCAATACAAATCAAACATTTTGAATTTTTCTTTAAAATTTTGAACTTACTTAATAAAACACAATTTGAGATATCAAATCAACATATATATATTTTTTTATTTTGATATCAATAGTAAACATATGAAATTTTTTTTATTTTTCATCATAAACTTTGTGTTTTTAAAAATGTGAGCCAATTGTGAGTTAAGTACATGGAAATCATATATATGTATGAGAAATGAGTATACCAAGTGAAATTGAAACATACATATATATAAGAAACAAAATATGAGTATATTTTTGATTGAGGTAAACCTGCACAAAAAATACGAAATTTCAGATCTAATAATAAACTTGTGCAAGTGCTCAATTCTTCCGCTATAGCAAGTGGCTATGCGGGTCGTGATCCACAAGGAGGGTTTGCGATGGAAGCTTTACAGTTCTTTATTGAAATCGTTAAGAAGAAAGCGAAGATTCTTCTCTGCTTTTAAGTTAAGAAAAGGAAAAAGGATTATGTTAAAATTAGAGAGAAAATGAAAGATGAAGAAGGTGGAAAAATCAGAAAACAATAAAAGCGACTATGTACAAATGGAGTGAGTGGAGAAGAAAGAGTTGGAAGAGGTGGTGATATAATTTACAGAAATGAGAGAAAGGAAAGAAGATGAAGAAATACTTATCTAGGTTGAGTGATGACTTACCTGAAAACCGTTGCTTGTTCTACCTTTGCTTCGGAGGCGTTCAACGCATAGATCATAAACTCGATCTCAGTCCCCTGGCACATTATATCGTCAAGCCTAGCAAGAACGAGGTGATGCGGATCTTGGAAGAGGAGAACGTCTTCATGAACTATCGCTGGCTCTCACGTAGCTTAGTTATGCTTGCTTTGGATTTCACTTGTAAACTCAACAAATACAACCAAGGTAAAGTAGAAGAGGAAGACGAAAACAAAAGAAAATGAAAGTAAAGAAGAACATAAAAACGTTACCTTTATTACTTACTGAGACAATGAAAGAAAGGAGGAGGAGTACATCGGTGTCACTCTCAACATCAGCCTCTCTCTCTTACTTACATGAATCATCATCTAACCTAAGCCTACATACAAGTTACATAAAAAGAAAAGAAAAACCTAAACCTAGAAATGAAAAGCTTGGCTAAGTCCTATCTCTGCCTTTTTTTTACTTTCAGCACAGAAAATGCCTTTTTATAGGCCAAAAACCTAACAACCAAGATCCCGGGGAGGTCGGGGGAGTTCACGCTCCCCGTAACTCCCCAAGATTGCTGCAGAATTGCGGCTTTTGCCGCAATTCTGCGGCCAGGGTGTGGCCAGATGGCCACACTGTAATACCCCGTTTCCAGAATACGTACTTAGTTGCGTATTCAGTTTTCCTATCGTATTTTTCGATTTACTTCCTGTAATTGACCGAATTTAATTTCAAATATTATTTTCCAATATTTTAGATTTTATATGATTTTCTGGAATTTTCCTGAATTAATTGAAAATCTTCAAAACCGGTGTCGACCAGTGTCGCTGAACGATTCCCGGATTTTTATCTTACAAACAGTTAGGAAATTCTAGAAAGTCCTTTAGGCATTATTTCTTAGAATCGTATTTCTTACCTAAATACTTTTTCTAGGAATTTTATGATTTTATGAAAATTCCACCGGAGTCGGTAGCTAACTGATTCTGGGATTTTTAGTTTTAAAACTATAAATTATTTCTCCAAACGAATTTCACCATGAGTCTTAAATATTATTATTGATTTTTGGTAAAATTTGCGAGTCGTTCCGAGATACTTGATTTCGGGACGATTTCGGTATTTTCCGAAATGTTTTCCGTATCCTCGACTTAAACCCGGGAATCTGTGTTTCCAATATTTTCATTTTTCTAGTCAAAGAGAATATCTTCTCTTTATCAATTCTTTTTCTTTTTCCTTTTTCCTTATTTCTCTTCCTTCCTCCACAATCCACAAGAATTCCATTTTCCAAAATTCCAACAATTCCAAAATTCCATTTCTTCCTCACACTTCCACCAACTTCCTCATTAATGCCTCTCTTTTTCTCTCTCTTCCATGGCCGGCCAAGTGGCCAAAAGAGGGACACCTCACCTCCCCTATTTGCAAAAAACCCCCTCTCTTCTACCTTATTTACAACTCCTTTACAAAATCTAAAACCTATATAAACATTTCCTTTACATTTCTTTTCCTTTTTCTTCATTTCACCAAAGATTTAGCCCTCACCACATCCTCCTCCCTCTCAAACTCCACCACCAACTCCAAAAGCTCACCTAAGTCTCCATCTCCTCTTCAACTATCACTACTTTTAGCTTGGAATCGTATCTCTCATCGTCGTTTATATCGCCAAGGGTCAAGTTGGGGATATTGTCGACAACAACCTTTTCGGAACTCGTAAAGCTTCAAGTAGCCGTTCTTTGTGAGTATTTTTACTCACCAAGACTTGTTCAATTCCTAGTATACTGGTGGTTACAATTCATGTATGCTTATGCCTTCAAAATCATGTTTTTGGACCATCAAACACAACCATCAGAAATTCTGTTTTGCACTCTGTTTTCCCACGATTAGTCGACTTGACCTAGATATTAGTCGACTAACCCATCTGTTTTGAAACGTAACCTTTTCTGGAACACAGTTTTAGTCGACTTAGACTATCTATTAGTCGACTAGAAATCTTTGTTAGTCGACTACACTTTCCACCCTAGTCGACTAACTTTTCCTGAATCAGAAACTCAACTCTCTGTATCACAGACTTAGTCGACTTAAGTATCTGTTGGTCGACTTATAATCATTGTTAGTCGACTAACCCTTCCACCTAGTCGACTAACTTTTCCTGAAACAGAATTCCAACTCTCTGGAACCCAGTTTTAGTCGACTAGTTCAGACTGTTAGTCGACTAGAGACCACTATTAGTCGACTAGCCATTCCACCTAGTCGACTAATTTAGGCTGTTTATTATAGTTGATTTCTTTTCTGAATTTGGATCATACCCTTGATACATGTGGGATATATTATTCTTGTTTATGCTTCATGACTTGTTGTTATATAGTCTTACTTCATAACTTGTTAAATAAGGAATATCTCCATTTCATCATGCCATCACTTAACACCAAGCATGATACACTTGACTTTTGTATAAAATGGACCAAATTACATGTGGGTCGTGGGAAACATGCGGATATCGATATGTGTTCGTGTTTACAGTGGTATTAGGTATATTGTACAATCATATTTCCGGTCTAACCTGTGGGCCTCCAGGGGACCGAGGGGAGTGCTTGCTCCCTCCTTACTGGTACCATCATGATAAAGGGCATACATAAGTCCCTCCTGTTAGCCTAGCGGCTGGTTTCCGTCATCAAGCAACGGAACAATCCTGGACCGTTGTCCCGGGCATGTACGGGACCCACTGTAAACATAGTTCGTTGATAATCCCGCTGGTTTCCAATAACAACCTTGCTTTACTAGGATATGGATCTATGTGCCCTGGGACGCTGGGTCACATAGCTAGATATCACAGTAAGACAAGTAATAATAATAATAGACTCTAACTGTGGATTCATTGTATTCTGACTTTATCTCTTCATGCTTCCATTATTCGTTGATTGATATTCATATTATTGTTCTAACTTCCTTATCCTTATTTTATAGCCATTTGGCTATAGCCTATTCATTGTTGGGAGGTCCTGACTCCCTTGGATTTGTATGTTCAGGTTCCGAAGCTTGGATCGAAGTGGAACCTTCCACAGAGGATCAAGCTTTTCTTAGTGAGCAGGCAGAGTAGTTCCAGTCCTTTGTGCCAGATTTCTCTTTTTGACTCACGGGATCTTCATCCTACTCGTGAGCATTTTGTGTTCATATTGTATCTTTTACTTTTGGACTTGGTTGTGATAAAAGATACATGTAATGTGTAATATTTTATCATATCTTGTGATAACTTGTACTTTTAAGTTGGCATATGTATGTATATCACGCTTTGTCGTGTACTCTGATCCTTGTTGTACTTGATGCTTAGCGTATATACGTGGGGGCATTTTCTGACCTACGTATATACGTCGCAGTGACGTCCCCGTATCCGTGGGATCGGGGCGTTACAGGTTGGTATCAGAGCCTAGGCTCTCACACCTATAGTACAATCAAGCAGCAAATTAATGAAATTTGCTAATGCCAACTACAATGTACAAAGTTATCGAGTCGTTCTTGATTCCTTCCCTTGTGTCCTAAACTCCTTCCATCTTTCCAAATTCCAGTTATCTTTTACCAACTAAGTATGGAGAGAAGGTCGGGTCGTAACAACCTTGGGCAAGCATCAAATGGACCCACGGGAGAGAATGTCGATATTCTGAGGGTTATTCAGACAATGATGGAGAATCAGCAACAACAGACAGAACTCCTTCGGCAAGAGTTAGCAGCTCCTAAGGAACAAAGGCCGGGAAATATTTCAGACTTCAGACGGCTGCAACCAGCCATATTCACGGGTGAAGAGAAACCCCTGGATGCTGAGCAATGGCTGACAGATACCTCTGACTTGTTGAATGCAGCTCGAGTTCCAAAGGAGAATCAGGTGGAGGTTGCTAAGATTCAATTGAAGGATATAGCCAGAACATGGTGGCTAGCTGAGGAGGCAAGATTGGAGAAGCCTGTCACCTGGGACACATTCTCCAAGAGTTTCTATAGCAGATTCTTCCCTGCCACTGCTCAGAAGGACATGGAAGAGCAGTTTATCCGACTTCAGCAAGGGAATAGGTTCGTGGACGAATATGCCGCGGAATTTCTCAGACTTAGCCGCTTTGCTCCATACATGGTAACTGATGAGGAGAAGCGGGCGAGTAGATTTCAGCAGGGTTTGCAGATGGACATCCAGGTCTTCTTAATGCCCCAGCAGCTGAAGACTTATTCAGAAGTTCTCACCATAGCTCGAGAAGTGGAGCGTGGGCTAGAGAAGAAGCAAGTGAACCAGAAGAGGAACCAGGCCACGAAGAGGCCATTTCCACCAATGGGAAGAGGAGGCCCATACAGAGCAGCAAAGGTTCAGACAATGAGGCAACCATTCCGACCAGCTCCTTACCAGACGGCCCAACCATTATCCTTCTGTAGCTATTGTCAGAAACCAGGTCACATTCGATAGAATTGCCGTAGGGCAAATGGATTATGCTTGGTATGTGGTTCCCGAGACCATTCCATAGAAGCCTGTCCACACAGAAGAATGGGGATAGCCGGCCAAGCTTTGCCAGCACTGCAGGGACCAAATGGACAGAGGTCACTTCCAGGGCCACTTGGACAGAGGAACCAAGGACCGATGATCAGGAGAGCTCCTCCCCCTCCTCCACAACAAGCTATTCGCCCAGTTCAGAGAGGAGCTAGGACTGCAGCAGGGCGTGGAAGGGGACAAGCTTTTAATCTGACGGAAGAAGAGGCTGGGACTTCTGAGGAAGTGATAACAGGTAAGATCAGGGTATACTCAAAACCTGTTTTAGCCCTCTTCGATTCCGGTGCTTCCCATTGTTATATCTCAGATCATTTTGTGGCATTGCATTCTATACCTGTTAGATCTTTAGACCACAAATGGGAGATTAGTACAGGGAATGGAGTAGTCATATCCTCTAGAGTTTGTGCTGATTGTCCAGTAGAACTTTGTAACAAAACCTTGGCCATAGATATGCTCGTACTAGACACCAAAGGGTACGACGTAATCTTAGGCATGACCTGGCTCAGTCAATATTATGCAGTTATTGACTGTAGGGAGAAGAAGATTAATTTCAGAATCCCTCTTCAGCCTGAATTCCAATTTAGTGGAGAAGTGAAGTCTACCAAGAGAAAGACTCGAATGACTACTTCAGAGATTCAGAAGAAGGGAATACCGCTGTGGGATGAATTCCCAGAGGTGTTTGCTGAGATCTCAGGACTGCCACCTGAAAGGATGATTGAGTTCTCTATTGATACTGTGCCTGGAGCAGCTCCTATATCCAAGGCTCCGTACAGGATGGCACCGACAGAGTTAGAGATTCTAAAGAAGCAGCTGCAGGAATACTCTGACAAGGGATTGATTCGGCCAAGTACTTCACCATGGGGAGCTCCAGTATTATTGGCAAACAAGAAGGATGGTGGTAAAAGGCTTTGTATTGATTATAGAGAATTGAACAAAGTTACCATCAAGAACAAGTATCCCTTACCTAGGATTGATGATCTGTTTGATCAGCTTCATGGAGCCCGAGTATTCTCTAAATTAGATTTACAATCGGGTTACCATCAGCTTAGGGTGAGGAAAGAGGATATTCCGAAGACGGCATTCAGGACCCGTTATGGCCACTATGAGTTTCTAGTTATGCCTTTCGGAGTCACCAATGCCCCTTCAGTTTTCATGGATTTGATGAACAGAGTGTTCTCGCCCTATTTGGATCAGTTTGTAGTGGTTTTTATAGATAACATCTTGATCTATTCGAAGAGCTACAGGGAGCATGCAGAACACTTAAGGATAGTATTGCAGACTCTCCAGCAGGAGCAGCTTCATGCTAAGAGGAGCAAATGTGACTTTTGGTTGGACAGTATGGCCTTCCTTGGACACGTGATTTCAGCAGAAGGAATTTCAGTTGATCCCAGCAAAGTCCAGGCAGTGAAGGATTGGCCAATTCCAAGGACGGTGACGGAGATTAAGAGTTTTCTTGGACTAGCCGGATATTACAGACGCTTTGTCCAAGATTTCTCTAAGATTGCTGCCCCGTTGACCAAGCTCACCCGGAAAGGAGAAAGATACATATGGACAGAAGAATGTACTGCAGCCTTTGAGCAATTGAAGCAAAGACTCATTTCAGCTCCAATCTTGAGGACTCCCTCAGGAAGAGGAGGGATGGTCATATTCAGTGATGCATCAGGAAAAGGCCTGGGGTGTGTACTAATGCAACATGGTCATGTTATAGCTTATGCATCCAGACAACTGAAGCTTCATGAGCGAAATTACCCAACTCATGACTTGGAGCTAGCAGCTGTGATATTTGCCTTAAAGATCTGGAGGCATTATCTTCTGGGAGACAAAGTGTTGATATACACGGATCACAAGAGCCTCAAATATATTTTCACACAGAAGGAATTGAACATGAGGCAGAGACGGTGGCTGGAGCTAATGGCGGACTATGATATAGACTTGTAATATCATCCGGGCAAGGTCAATACAGTACCAGATGCACTGAGCAGGAAGCCAGAGAATAGAGTGCTAGTCCAACTTACTCAGCAGAAGGAGTTGATTCAAGACATCATCAAGTTGGACTTAATGGTAGTTCGAGGAGTTGATAAGGCAGGACAGTACATGACCTTGCAGATTCAGTCAGCATTGATAGATGAGATCAAGGAAGCTCAAAAGGAAGACCCCAGATTACAGCAATTCCGAGCTCAAGTAGAGGCTGGGTTGAGGACTGATATCAGTATTCATCCAGATGGTGCACTATATTTTGGTAGCAGACTTTGTGTTCCCCAAGGAGAAGTTCGACAGAAGATTCTAGCAGAAGCACACAGTTCAGCCTATTCCATACACCCAGGGGGAACCAAAATGTATCAGGACATAAAGAAGCAGTTTTGGTGGAATGCTATGAAAAGGGAGATAGCCCAGTATGTAGCCAAGTGCTTAGTTTGTCAGCAGATAAAGATAGAACATCAGAGGGCAGCTGGACTTCTGCAACCCTTACCAATACCCGAATGGAAGTGGGAGCACATCACCATGGATTTTGTTACGGCATTACCACGTAGTCCTAAGGGTAATAATGCTGTATGGGTAATCATTGATCGCCTCACCAAATCAGCTCACTTCATACCATTCAGGGTAGGTCAGACAACAGAGGTTTTGGCAGACAAGTACATGAAGGAGATAGTTCGTCTACATGGAGTTCCAGTTAGTATTGTATCAGACAGAGACACAAGATTCAGATCACATTTCTGGGAAAGTCTCCAAGAAAGTCTAGGAACTCATCTGAAATTCAGTACTTCCTATCACCCTCAGACAGACGGACAATCTGAAAGGACTATCCAGATTCTTGAAGACATGTTGCGGGCTTGCATGATTGAATTCAAGGGATCATGGGAAGACCATCTTCATCTAGCTGAATTTTCTTATAATAACAGCTATCAGGCAAGTATCAAGATGACACCATTTGAAGCATTGTATGGAAGGAAGTGTAGGTCACCGATTTGTTGGGACGAAGTCGGTGAGAGGAGACTTTTGGGGCCAGAGATCCTGATTCAGACAACAGACAAAGTCAGAATCATCAGAGACCACCTCAGGGCAGCTCAGAGTCGGCAGAAAAGTTGGGCTGACACTCAGAGAAGGCCATTGGAATTCCAGACAGGAGATCATGTGTTTTTGAAGATATCACCTACAAAAGGAGTAATCCGGTTCGGTACTCGTGGAAAGCTTAGTCCGAGATATATCGGCCCATTCGAGATTTTGGACCGTGTGGGAGATGTGTCCTATCGATTGGCATTACCGCCATCGTTGGACGGAGTTCACAATGTATTCCACGTATCACAGTTGAGGAAGTATGTCAAGGATGATAGTCATATCCTGGATCACTCCGAACTGGAACTACAACCGGATTTGTCATATCAAGAGCAACCGATGGCCATTTTGGACAGAAGTGTTAAGACATTGAAGAATAAGGCAATACCATTAGTGTTGGTGTCTTAGAACAGGCATGCGCCGGGAGAGGCCACGTGGGAACGAGAGGATGTTATCCGTGAGCGTTATCCGCAACTCTTCACAACTTAATTGGTAAGATTCCTTCTTTCTATCCTTCTCTACTGTTATCCTTCTTCTCATCCATCCTTGCTGTTACCTTTCACTTTCTGAAATTTCGAGGACGAAATTTTTGTAAGGTGGATGGATTGTAATACCCCGTTTCCAGAATACGTACTTAGTTGCGTATTCAGTTTTCCGATCGTATTTTTCGATTTACTTCCTGTAATTGACCGAATTTAATTTCAAATATTATTTTCCAATATTTTAGATTTTATATGATTTTCTGGAATTTTCCTGAATTAATTGAAAATCTTCAAAACCGGTGTCGACCAGTGTCGCTGAATGATTCTCAGATTTTTATCTTACAAACAGTTAGGAAATTCTAGAAAGTCCTTTAGGCATTATTTCTTAGAATCGTATTTCTTACCTAAATACTTTTTCTGGGAATTTTATGATTTTATGAAAATTCCACCGGAGTCGGTAGCAAAGTGATTCTGGGATTTTTAGTTTTAAAACTATAAATTATTTCTCCAAACGAATTTCACCATGAGTCTTAAAATATTATTATTGATTTTTGGTAAAATTTGCGAGTCGTTCCGAGATACTTGATTTCGGGACGATTTCGGTATTTTCCGAAATGTTTTCCGTATCCTCGACTTAAACCCGGGAATCTGTGTTTCTAATATTTTCATTTTTCTAGTCAAAGAGAATATCTTCTCTTTATCAATTCTTTTCCTTTTTCCTTTTTCCTTATTTCTCTTCCTTCCTCCACAATCCACAAGAATTCCATTTTCCAAAATTCCAACAATTCCAAAATTCCATTTCTTCCTCACACTTCCACCAACTTCCTCATTAATGCCTCTCTTTTTCTCTCTCTTCCATGGCCGGCCAAGTGGCCAAAAGAGGGACACCTCACCTCCCCTATTTGCAAAAAACCCCCTCTCTTCTACCTTATTTACAACTCCTTTACAAAATCTAAAACCTATATAAACATTTCCTTTACATTTCTTTTCCTTTTTCTTCATTTCACCAAAGATTTAGCCCTCACCACATCCTCCTCCCTCTCAAACTCCACCACCAACTCCAAAAGCTCACCTAAGTCTCCATCTCCTCTTCAACTACCACTACTTTTAGCTTGGAATCGTATCTCTCATCGTCGTTTATATCGCCAAGGGTCAAGTTGGGGATATTGTCGACAACAACCTTTTCGGAACTCGTAAAGCTTCAAGTAGCCGTTCTTTGTGAGTATTTTTACTCACCAAGACTTGTTCAATTCCTAGTATACTGGTGGTTACAATTCATGTATGCTTATGCCTTCAAAATCATGTTTTTAGACCATCAAACACAACCATCAGAAATTCTGTTTTGCACTCTGTTTTCCCACGATTAGTCGACTTGACCTAGATATTAGTCGACTAACCCATCTGTTTTGAAATGTAACCTTTTCTGGAATACAGTTTTAGTCGACTTAGACTATCTATTAGTCGACTAGAAATCTTTGTTAGTCGACTACACTTTCCACCCTAGTCGACTAACTTTTCCTGAATCAGAAACTCAACTCTCTGTATCACAGACTTAGTCGACTTAAGTATCTGTTGGTCGACTTATAATCATTGTTAGTCGACTAACCCTTCCACCTAGTCGACTAACTTTTCCTGAAACAGAATTCCAACTCTCTGGAACCCAGTTTTAGTCGACTAGTTCAGACTGTTAGTCGACTAGAGACCACTATTAGTCGACTAGCCATTCCACCTAGTCGACTAATTTAGGCTGTTTATTATAGTTGATTTCTTTTCTGAATTTGGATCATACCCTTGATACATGTGGGATATATTATTCTTGTTTATGCTTCATGACTTGTTGTTATATAGTCTTACTTCATAACTTGTTAAATAAGGAATATCTCCATTTCATCATGCCATCACTTAACACCAAGCATGATACACTTGACTTTTATATAAAATGGACCAAATTACATGTGGGTCAGGGGAAACATGCGGATATCGATATGTGTTCGTGTTTACAGTGGTATTAGGTATATTGTACAATCATATTTCCGGTCTAACCTGTGGGCCTCCAGGGGACCGAGGGGAGTGCTTGCTCCCTCCTTACTGGTACCATCATGATAAAGGGCATACATAAGTCCCTCCTGTTAGCCTAGCGGCTGGTTTCCGTCATCAAGCAACGGAACAATCCTGGACCGTTGTCCCGGGCATGTACGGGACCCACTGTAAACATAATTCGTTGATAATCCCGCTTGTTTCCAATAACAACCTTGCTTTACTAGGATATGGATCTATGTGCCCTGGGACGCTGGGTCACATAGCTAGATATCACAGTAAGACAAGTAATAATAATAATAGACTCTAACTGTGGATTCATTGTATTCTGACTTTATCTCTTCATGCTTCCATTATTCGTTGATTGATATTCATATTACTGTTCTAACTTCCTTATCCTTATTTTATAGCCATTTGGCTATAGCCTATTCATTGTTGGGAGGTCCTGACTCCCTTGGATTTGTATGTTCAGGTTCCGAAGCTTGGATCGAAGTGGAGCCTTCCACAGAGGATCAAGCTTTTCTTAGTGAGCAGGCAGACTAGTTCCAGTCCTTTGTGCCAGATTTCTCTTTTTGACTCACGGGATCTTCATCCTACTCGTGAGCATTTTGTGTTCATATTGTATCTTTTACTTTTGGACTTGGTTGTGATAAAAGATACATGTAATGTGTAATATTTTATCATATCTTGTGATAACTTGTACTTGTACTTTTAAGTTGGCATATGTATGTATATCACGCTTTGTCGTGTACTCTGATCCTTATTGTACTTGATGCTTAGCGTATATACGTGGGGGCATTTTCTGACCTACGTATATACGTCGCAGTGACGTCCCCGTATCCGTGGGATCGGGGCGTTACACACACCCTGTTGGTGGGTCATCCTGGGAGCTTCTTCTGACTTTATCCTTTGTTGGTTTCTTCGTTTGAGCTCTGGATTCTGACGAAATGGCCTTGGATTCTTGGCTTTAACCGATCGATTCTGAGAGGATTCTTCTCAACCGGTTTCAACCTCTTGATTTTGCCCTGATTTTATTTGTGCGAATTAACTCTGATTTAATTCAGAATTCTGGTGGGCTTTTGGGCTCATTTCTCTTTATCTCCTTAAGGATTGGGCCTGCAAATAAATCAAACAATTAATTAGGACTATGCAGGCTTTTATTAAAAATAAGTATGAAAATGTGACATTAAATATGCAACATTAGTGACCAATCACACCCCCATACCTATCTTTTGCTCGTCCTCGAGCAAAACAACTAAATTAAACTAAGAATTATTAGACCACTTTCGCAGGTCGCGCGATTGCACTGAGCATGTGCAACAAGCCGTTAAACCTCTAGGTTTCCCCTAGAGGACGAGTTTTGTCTCGTGAGGGTTTTCAGCGGATTGCACCCACAAAATTCATAAAGAAAGGGAAATAAAGAGTTAGTATTTTCGAAAATCATTTTGAAAGAGAAAAATATTTGAAATATAATTGTAAGATCTAAGCAATTTATAAGTTATAGGAAAGCCGAATTTTTCATTCCTAAACTTAGTCTCTATTCAAAAATTTGTTATCAATCAAAGTAAGGAGTCAAATTGTGCTTCTCATCTAGTCTATTACTTTACCCTAAGTCATATGCACCTTGTGACTGTGAAAATTTTGACTAAGGGTTCATTAACGCCAACTCTTATGCCTTATTTATTTATATATATATATATATATTTGTTTTTGGTGGTATTTTTCCTTAGTTTAGGCTTTCTAATCTGCCCATGTAACGAGCCTTTAATCGATGACTCCCAAACCAGACGGTCTTAGGGCACCAGGTGAGAAGACACCCCTAGGACTTAAGGACTCGAGCAAACAAGGCCACAAAACTAAGGACTTTATTATATGAATCCCTTTTAGGCGTGAATACTTATGCTTTATTAGGCACAAATACCCAGCTTAATCAGAGGATCTAATCATCTTTCGCATAAATACTAAGGCTTGCTTAGGCCAAAGCACCTAGCTAATCAATAATTAGATTTATTCATCATTTTTTTTTCGAACTTATCTAATTATCTTTCGCATAAATACTAAGGCTTGCTTAGGCCAAAGCACCTAGCTAATCAATAATTAGATTTGTTTATTTTTCTTTTTTTTCTTTTTTTTCTCTTTCTTTTTTTTTATAAGGCATAAGAATCTTTGTTTTTTAACCCTAAGTGTGTAAGTGTATGAAGTGTGCATATTTCATCAAGGTAAAGATCAAGACCAAATTACTTTGACAAATTATCTTCCTAACTCTATAAATCAAACAAATAATCTTATTTTGACCAAGTATAAGAAATCCTAATTTGGATTTTCTTATTCCTTAAAATTAACTTAATTTCTTACAAAAATAAGTCAAAATATTGTTTCTATTTTTCAAAAAGTTTTTTTTAAAAAGTAAAGAAAAATGTCAATTTTTTTTTATTTTTTTATTATTTTTTTTAAAGAAAAAGAAAAGTTATGTTAGACCCTCCCCACACCTATCTCATGCATTGTCCTCAATGTATGAATGAATGCATAGATGCATGAAAAAGAAGAAAGGGAAGGAAAAGGTTACCTTAAGGTGGTGGTTCCGGTGGTGGTCTGATTGGTCCACGAAACATGGCCCAATCAACTTTTCTTGGGTCTCGAAGGAACCCACCGGCACTATCTTTAATATGACCCACTAAAAAGATAAATCCATTAAGGATTTTTATTAAATATTTGACCCCATCTAATTTCCATATTCCATAACTAATTTCGGAGTCAAATTTGTCAACCACCTCGTCCCAGAATGGAGTATGAAATGATAGAACGGTTGACTTGGACTCAGGAAGGACTGGAACTAATACCGACTCAGGAAGGTGACTTAAGTCAAGTAAAGGTTCAGGAGTCAAAATAGGTTCAGAAATTGGGTCCAAGTCAAGAAATTGAAACTCCAGTCCACATGTATTTTCTAATAATGGAATGTGACTTAATGTGGGTGATTCCAGTTCATGAATGATAGGTGGAGGAATCAAAACTGACTCTAAAACATTACTCAAGTTTGGTAACACAACAGGAGTCAAGATTGATTCAGAAAGTTGAACTGGATCACAGATATGAGAATCTAGGTCACATATCTCATTGACTTCAATATCAAAAAATTGAGAACTTGCCAATTTGTCAATAGGATCTTCAAGAGTGTATAATTGGTCAAGTTCAATATGATCCTCACAGATGGGTGATTCAATTTCATTATGGATTGGTACAGGATCCAATGTTGACTCGGGGAAAAGATCAAAATCAGGTGAAGATACCGGAGTCATAATCGAATCAGGAAATGGAATTGAATCACTAAGTTGGGGTTCAGGATCATAATCATTTTCAAGTTCTATTTCAGGGAAAGGAAAACTAGCCAAACTATCAATATCTTTTTCAAAATTTGGAGTTTGGGTAAGTTCAAATGGTTGTTCTGAAATAGAATCTTGATTTTCAAAACAACATAACTCTTTGGCTCTAACAGAATGGTAAGTGACATCAGGACGGTGGGAACGTAGAGATTCGACCATCATATCTATGTCACGATTTCTAGCATTTTGAGCATGAGTCATGGCTTCTAGCATCTTTTCATAATTGATGGGTTCAATGTTTTGATGAAAAGATGAAGAGTTGTCTTGGAAGTGGTATTGAAATTGTGAGTCCATCAGATTTTGGGATTTATGTTTGGACTCACGCATACTCCGTTCCGTAATTGATAGTTTCCTATTTTGGACGGGTGGAACTGAGTATGAATCTTGAACATAATGTGGACTGGGTGGAGAAGGAGGGCAAGGTGATTGGAAATTATGCTCGGGGGAGGTGAATCCCCACTGACTCGGTGAAGAGTTGAAATCATTATGGAAATTATAGTTATTAGATGGGGGTATGGGTCATATTGATTCGGATAAGACCAATCCGGCACACTAGGTTGGTTAAAGTCATGATATGACGGGTTGGTAATATCCAAAAAAGAGTTTGATGTGTAATATGGATTATTATTATAGTTGAAAAAATTATTATTATAGTCCATATCACACAATAGAATACAAACAAAGAAAAACAAAAAATAAATAAACAAAAAAGAAAAAATTCTAGCCTAAGTTAGGGTAGACTTAGGACCTAGACGACTCCTAACTGGTTAGACTGTCCACAGGAGGTCTAATGTAGACTTTAACCACAAGCTAATCAGCCAGGTCAGGGCAAGGTTGGTGGGAGGTTTTCTGTCAAAGACGTTCCTTAATTAAATAACTACCAACCTTCGGGCTTTCGGCCCTCAATCCCTTTCCTAGACACTGATTTTGCAGGAGTTAGATTCCAACATTTTTCCCCCTTAGGATAATCTCCTAAATGAGTCCGAGATGTCCCTAGGGCCAACGTCTACTTTTATTAAATTAGGCTTGGGTTAGTGAGTGCTTGGGAAAATGATTTGCGGGCTAAGGAAAGGGTGATAAAATCCCACCTTATCTGATTTACGGGTATGCCCTTAAAATTGAATTGTGCAAGTGTACAAGAAATATAACTAGGATACACTCAAAGCATGAAAATCAAGCAAGAGTTGATTCCTAGTCTACATGCAATGCAAAACGTACCTTGCCTCCAGCACTCTTCAACAGTAAAAGTAAATGAATTGAAAAGACACGTGCCTAGAAATGCAAATGTCTAATCAACTTTTAACGATTACAACCAATTTTTTTACTGTTGACTTTATTAAGCAGGTATAGGGTGAATATTACAGGGAATTAAGTAATGCAGCAGAAGTATTTTGCAGAATCAGAGACCCTGCAGAAAAATGATCAGTAGTGCACTCCTTATTGCCGCAAATTTGCGGCAAAAGCCAGGATTTTGCGGCAATTTGGAGGGATCCTGGTCTCTGCTTTCGAGAGCAGAGGTCCAGGTCCACTTATATGTCACTGCAATGCAAAGTTCTGTTTTCTTCAACCTATAACCTGCAACAGAGAAGAAAATTCATTTAGTTCTCAAAAATTTGCAATAAAAATTCAGATTTCAATAAAAACCGTTTTACCCTCCCCGGCAACGGCGCCAAAATTTTGATTGAGGTAAACCTGCACAAAAAATATGAAATTTCAGATCTAATAATAAACTTGTGCAAGTGCTCAATTCTTCAGCTATAGCAAGTGGCTATGCGGGTCGTGATCCACAAGGAGGGTTTGTGATGGAAGCTTTACAGTTCTTTATTGAAATCGTTAAGAAGAAAAGCGAAGATTCTTCTCTGCTTTTAAGTTAAGAAAAGGAAAAAGAATTATGTTAAAATTAGAGAGAAAATGAAAGATGAAGAAGGTGAAAAAATCAGAAAACAATAAAAGCGACTATGTACAAATGGAGTGAGTGGAGAAGAAAGAGTTGGAAGAGGTGGTGATATAATTTACAGAAATGAGAGAAAGGAAAGAAGATGAAGAAATACTTATCTAGGTTGAGTGATGACTTACCTGAAAATCGTTGCTTGTTCTACCTTTGCTTCGGAGGCGTTCAACGCATAGATCATAAACTCGATCTCAGTCCCCTGGCCCATTATATCGTCAAGCCTAGCAAGAACGAGGTGATGCGGATCTTGGAAGACGAGAACGTCTTCATGAACTATCGCTGGCTCTCACGTAGCTTAGTTATGCTTGCTTTGGATTTCACTTGTAAACTCAACAAATACAACCAAGGTAAAGTAGAAGAGGAAGACGAAAACAAAAGAAAATGAAAGTAAAGAAGAACATAAAAACGTTACCTTTATTACTTACTGAGACAATGAAAGAAAGGAGGAGGAGTACGTCGGTGTCACTCTCAACATCAGCCTCTCTCTCTTACTTACATGAATCATCATCTAACCTAAGCCTACATACAAGTTACATAAAAAAGAAAAGAAAAACCTAAACCTAGAAATGAAAAGCTTGGCTAAGTCCTATCTCTGCCTTTTTTTTACTTTCAGCACAGAAAATGCCTTTTTATAGGCCAAAAACCTAACAACCAAGATCCCGGGGAGGTCGGGGGAGTTCACGCTCCCTGTAACTCCCCAAGATTGCCGCAGAATTGCGGCTTTTGCCGCAATTCTGCGGCCAGGGTATGGCCAGATGGCCACACCCTGTTGGTGGGTCATCCCGGGAGCTTCTTCTGACTTTATCCTTTGTTGGTTTCTTCGTTTGAGCTCTGATTCTGACGAAATGGCCTTAGATTCTTGGCTTTAACCGATCGATTCTGAGAGGATTCTTCTCAACCGTTTTCAACCTCTTGATTTTGCCTTGATTTTATTTGTGCGAATTAACTCTGATTTAATTCAGAATTCTGGTGGGCTTTTGGGCTCATTTCTCTTTATCTCCTTAAGGATTGGGCCTGCAAATAAATCAAACAATTAATTAGGACTATGCAGGCTTTTATTAAAAATAAGTATGAAAATGTGACATTAAATATGCAACATTAGTGACCAATCATATATACAAAATAAGTTCATATTGATACCAATTGAAACGATTCAATGATACCAATTGACATAACAATAAAATCAAGTGTATATCTCATAACCTACCACCCTTCATATGCACAAGGTAAAAGATTTTCAATGAAGCATACAAGGCATAATCGCCCATCCATCCTCTCATTGATGGTAGGGGTTTTCAAAAATAGATTTGAAAATAAGCTTAGTTTGAAAAACTCTACCAAATGAAGAATTTGCACTAGAAAAATGTTTTTCATGAAACACAAGTAAATCACATGGCACTAAAAAACACTCTATTATCAATGAAGTCCATAAAATTTTCAAAAGAGGAGAGTGCACTAGTGTTATGTGGAACATGGTATCATGAAAATGTCAATAAAGCTTAATATTTCCTTAAATAAGAAAACATGAAAATCATCACAAATTTTTCATTAAAAAAATATATATATTTCAAGATATATGTATGTTTTGACAACACAATAAGTATACATACATATCTCTTAAACACAATTGAGTCCATATAAATAGATTTGCATTAAAGGCAAATGACTCAAGAGGTATACATGTATATCTTAAAGTTTGGCAAAATACACATATACATGAAATGAAAAACACATGATCATAAATCAAATCCAAAAAGTGGGAATATAAGTTTAAAAATGTATGTATCATCAAAACCAAGCAATACAAGCACATTTCATGGGTTCAAATAAGCATTCAAGCACAAATATAAATAGATTTATTTGTGGCCCACGATATGTACAAGTATAAATCCTAGTGTTGACAAAAACTAACATATAAACTAATATTCAAATCATGAAGCATCAAATTTTGAGAAAAATAGAATCATGTGTCAATCTCAAAAATTATTTGAAGAATAAATAACTAGTATAAATTGTTTTTGAAAAACTAGTTAAAGATCCTTCAAATATAACAAATCTTATGTTTTTCATAATCATAACTAGATACATAAAAATTTAAGCACTCATGGTCTATAAGGCTCAAAATGTTTTTACTAAAAATGTGAGTGTTAAATGATCATGTAAATAGCATTTTTATGAAAATAGTCAATGAAGCTCAAAAAGATCATAAGTCATATTTTTAACAAAATCACGAAAAATCATTTTTTTTTAATCAAAACACTATTCTTCATGGTATATGTATGATTAATCCAATCCTAACAATACACATACATATCCCAAATATTAAAAGAGTCTATTAATGATGTTTGCATGAAGGCAAGAGACTCACGGGTATACATGTATATTTATTAGATTTGAATAAAGAATACATATACATGAAGTAAAGCATAAAGTAGGTAAAACATGTATAAAAGAGAATCATCAAAACTAGTCTATACATATGCATATAGTGGGTACAAATGAGCATGAAGAGTGAATGTATATGAATCAATTTGATACAAGTGTACATGTATAAAAGCAAGTTTGACACATTCTACATCTAAGCATGTAAATACCACATGAAGCACAAAAATATGAACATGCTATATGATATATGAAATTAAAAGCATGTGCATAAAAGTAGGAGTTTAGAAATTGTTATCAACTCTAAAGCTCCTAACATGGTGGTTGTCCCACCAAAACCTCCTTGATAGCGGTGCATCCAAAAGTATGTCCATCAAGTCTATTGCATCCACTACCAAGGCACCAATTCTCTCACGTTTTGTGAGAGCCCTCACCTACATCAAAAGCAAATGGTGGGGGTTTTGGTACCCATATTTTCTTGTAGGGTCCACGGGGGTTAGCTTTGTTGTAAGGAACCCAAAATCATTTATTCTTAGCAAAATTAAAATGATCTAATCTATCATAACAATATTTTGCTAAATGGCCTTTTCGGCCACAATGTGTACATACGTACACCTTAGTATGCTTATGTGTAGGAGTGTGATCATGTTGTGCTACATAAGCATATGCATGATGGGTATGATGTGCATGAACATGTGGAGTTTGTTTCTTTGAAAACATTGACTCCAACCTAGAATGATTGAAAGCACAAGAGTTCAAAGTTGAACTCAAACCATCCATTTTATTTTTCAAAACTTTTATCTCATTAGTGGTGGCATGTAAAGCATGATGAGATAAAGAATCATTTTTCTTTTTCTTTTGTGAAACAAAATCCTTTTCTTTTTCAACAAATTTTCTTTTCAAAGTAATATTTTCTTGAAAAACAACTTCTTTTTGTTTTTCCACCAAATCAATTTTATTTTTCAAAGTATTGTTTCCTTCACACAAATCATTCAATTTGAAAATAAGGAAACATTTTCATTTTTCAAATCTTTATTTTCTTTTTCTAAGTATGCAATCTTAGATTTGAAAGAATCATTTTCTTTAAGCATACAATCAAAATCCTTTTTCAAATTTTTGTTATCTTTTTCTAAACATGCAATGCTAGATTTAAATGAATCTTGTTCTATATGCATGCAAGCAATGTTCTTTTTCATATTTTTATTTTCTTTCTTAAGCATGTCATATTTTTCAAGAATAGTTTGACAAAATGAAGTGAGCTCATCATATGACATGTCCTCATCATCGGATTCGGAGTTTACCTCAAGGGGGTTATCCCCTTGGACCATATAGCATACGTTGGAGATGTCGCTTCCAACGTCCGAATCGCTCCCCGCATAGTATAAATCCTTTTCGCCAAGGGAGGTGAGGGTGTTCCATACTACAAAAGTCGAATCAATATTAGCAACTCTAGATAAATAAACATCATCTAGGGTAGACTTGATAGCATGAAGGGCTTTTGCATTAGCCTCAAAATTCTTACCATCTAAAGAATATGCATTATTAGTAGTGGCAAGATATACATGGATGCCTAAGGCCTTGAGGTACAATGACATCTTAACCTTCCAAATGTTGATGTTAAGGATGTCAAAGGTGGGTGGTGACATGAAGTCCATGGTGTGTGTACAAAAATATGTGATTAGCCTAAAAATAAGGATCTTTTACTCTAGGTTGTTAGACCAAAATCAGAGTACCAAGCTCTGATACCAATTGTAAATCACCTAGAGGGGGGTGAATAGGTGATGGCTAATCTAATGGTCACTTAATGATGAATGATGCAAATAATGCGGAAGCTAAAAACAATAATGACCTAATTAAATCTTTTTACACTAAACACCACGTATAACCAAAGAGTGTTGCCGAATTCCCCGTGAAGGGCTCTGGACAAACTCATCTAGATTCCCCTTGAATGGGTTGAGGTGCCGCGTTGGCTCTCTTGGTTAAATACAAGTGTTAGTCAACAAACCCAAGCAAGTATACAATATGAGCACAATGAATATATTGAGCATATAAAGATAGACAATAAAGCATGCAAGATATAAATGAGACAAGAGAGAGAGAGAGAGAGAGAGAGAGAGAGAGAGAGAGAGAGAGAGAGAGAGAGAGAGAGTGAGCAATCGCAAACACAAGGGTATGTTTCGAGGTTCGAGCACACTTGCTCTACATCCCCGCCTTCGACACACGAAGGATTTCCACTATGCAAGATCCCAATGGATCTCTCCTCGGTGCCGCAACACCTACAAGCCCTCGGACTCCCTAGTCCCGTACACACCGCAAACCCACCGGCTCGCCGAGGCCGCACCTCAAACAACCGAGTCCGCACCCGAACTCAAAACAATGACGAGCACACTTGCCCTTCTCCTCAAAGAACAAAGATGAAATCTTTGGTGATCACAACACTTTGATCACCTAAAGTACTCTCACTACAACACACCTATAGGATGTATAATCAATGGATGCTCAAGTGTGGTGTGAGAAAAACAAGGATGAGAAAGGTGGAGGAAAACTCAAGAAATCTCTTTTG
Organism: Agave tequilana; assembly: GCA_038442645.1. Classification (NCBI taxonomy): domain Eukaryota; kingdom Viridiplantae; phylum Streptophyta; class Magnoliopsida; order Asparagales; family Asparagaceae; genus Agave; species Agave tequilana. Next base: position 80,211 of record JAVJIF010014524.1, on the reverse strand, counting down.
CACTCTTGATAAATTCTTCCCTTTAGATAGGAAATATTTGCTCTCTATTTTGTGGAGAAAACCCTTTTAAAAGTCTGGGAAAAACTGGCTCTAAGAGACTCCAAAATCTTGTAACAAAACAATGACAAGACCCCCCAATTTATAGGCCAGAAAAATATAGCCGTTGGGATCTGTCAGTACTGCCGGTCGACCGGCCCGGTCGACCGCCAACGGTCGGATTTCTGACCGTTGGAGCCACGGTCGACCGGTGCGGTCGATCGAACTTTCCAGAGAGCACTGCTCTCTGGAGCGGTCGACCGGCACGGTCGACCGACCACCAGTACACACAGGCGTGCACGTTTGTGCACGTCGGTCGACCGACCCGGTCGACCGACTTCAGATATAGTCGACTAGTTAGGTCGACTAGTCGACTTGGCTGAAGCCTGAAACAGTTTTTCTGGGATAAAAAGTTTGTCTTTTTGGCTTAAATAAAATCCCATAAAATACATAAAAATTTACAAAAATAGTTTTACCAATATACTTTGATATACAAACATGCTTGCACAAAATCAAGGCATGTTATAAAAGATTGGACAATTTTTGTAACTTGGAAATATTTGGCCCATGATAAAAACTGTATTTTCCAAAACATGTTTTCTAAACTTTGTTTTTCAAAATCTTCATCAAATACAAAAACAGGATATACTTTTAAGGCATAGTGTGTATGGATATGATCCACTACACAATCAAGATGAAATATCTATGTTTTTGTCATAAAGCTCTAAATAAGGTTTTGTTTTAAGGATATGAATATAAGAAAATACCAAAATCCAAATAAGTATTTTTCAAAAAAGAAAAATCTTTTCTACACCAAAAAATCTTTTATGAAAGCAATTCTAAATCAAGAGTGTGTGTGTATATGTACTTGAGCAATCCACCAACTATCTATCCTTTACATTTTTAACTAAAACAAAAACAAAATCTTATACCTAGACACAAGTCTTCATCTTCTTGAAGTCTTCACTTGAAGGCTTCTCATCTTCTTGACTTGGTCCAAGCTTGATCCAAAAGCTCCTTGGATCACACCGTGCTAGCTCCAAATCTTGACATTTTATCCTTTGTTGAGCTATGCACCTACTAAGATCTTGATAATGAATCTGTCACTAATTAAACACAAGATCATTAGTAAATATAACTTCATGAGTTGATCATCATCAAAACTAGGGTGATATGCCTTTGGGCCAACAAGTGGGAAAGTCCGAACGTTGATTGCCGAAAGGCATCCGTTCAAGGGGGTAGAGAATTATTTCACACAGTCCCTCCTGTACCAAGACTCTCTGGAAACAAATGAGGACCTATAACCAGAGGAACCAGACTCTGGTAACGAAGTTAACACTGAGCCAGAAGTGGAAGAAGAGTGCATGTGGGAATTAGATCCACTTGTAACGAGCATTAATAAGCTCGGTGTTAAACACCGCCGATGATGTAGGCGGGTGGTATATTAATGAAGAGTTAAATTTGGCTTACTTTTTTGTGTTCGCTTCTGATTCAGTGCCATCAGACACTAGTACCGAAGTGGATAATGACCCCTGGTTGGCAATGGCTGCTCTGACATCATTGCATGTACCAATGAAGTCATCCTTCGAAACGTACCAAGATGTCGATCATGCACACGAATCAGCATTCATGGTCCCAGCAAGACGCAAAGGCCAAAAACCAATCCTTTTCGGACAAATCAAGTCCGAACTGATGTCTCGTAAAGAGTCAGAAAGCGAGAATGAATCTCCCCAGTTCACTCATTATGATCCAAATATACTCAGAATGATGAAAGGCATGGGGTATGATCTGACAAGTGGTCCTGGGTTGAACTTCAGTAAAGAAAGAAGAACACTACTTCCGTCTTTCGTTCCGAAAGGGAAAACCCCTGATTATTACCATCGAACTCGCAGGGGTTTGGGTTATGTGTCAACCCCAATTCTGTCAGCCTCTGAGTCTAAAGAGTTACTATACCATAACTACTCATCTGGCACGTCATCATGGGAATCGGACATTAGTGTCGGCAACATTTTCGGAGAACTTTCAGTAAACATGGTTTCAACAAGCCACCTGGAAGACGGAGGTGAAGAAATGGTCCTGTCTAATACAGATCCTTAGATCAAACACCTAAATACTCTCTGGGATATTCGCTTTGAACAACGTGAACCATCCACGGAAGATAAGGTCATCCAGATTAATCTGGGAGATGAGGCTAATCCTAAGCCCATCTTTATAAGCAAAAGCCTATCATCCTCTGAGAAAGAAGATTTAATATCTCTTGTGCGAGAGTATATAGATGTTTTCGCTTGAAATTATGAGGACATTCCTGGGCTTGATCCTCGAGTGGCTATGCATCGCCTTAACATTAATTCAGACATGAAACCAGTCAAACAACAGCAGCGACAGTTCCGTTCAGAAATAATAGAAGCAATCCAGTCAGAAGTCAAGAAGTTTATAAACTCTGGCTTCATGTCTGAAACTCAATATCACAAGATTATTAGTAAACATAACTTCATGAGTTAATCATCATCAAAACTAGAGTGGAAGGCCTCTGGGCCAACAATCTCCCCTTTTTGATGATGATAAAACTCATGGAGTTATATATGCATGGATTAAAGTTAAGCTTCAAGAACCTCCCCCTTAACTCATGCATAGCAATAATTAAATAAATATGCAATGAAAGCTCATAAACATGTATGTAAATACAAGGAGATAAACATGCATAAACAAGCATGAAACACATCAAATCCTTTTTCTCCTATTTGCAAAACAAAACATATATGCATAAACATAAATCCTTCTCCTCCTTTATGAATAAAGCAAGGAAAAACATGCATATATACAAAACACTTCTCCCCCTTTTTGTCAATCATCAACAAAGGGTGACATTAAACAAATCAATAATAAGAATATATGCGATATACATTCTTGAAGAGGAAGATGCTAAGTTAACTTCCCTACATACATGCATTACATGAAGAAGGGATGTCAAGTCCTAACTCACATAACGCATAATGTGCAATGCATAAGAGGAGATGTGAAGCTCCCCCTACACACGTGTACCGCATAAAGAAGAGTTGTCAAGCTCCTCAATATAAGATACACTCAACATGAATTTATATGTAGAAGAGATGTTAAGCTCCCCTTGCATATAGACAATACAAATCAAAACATTTTCAATTTTCTCACTAAAAACAAATTTTGAGATATCTTAGTAAATCAAATTTTAAGATATCAATTGTAAATAAACATTACAAATTTTGAATTTTTAATTGTAATTGAAACATTTTATCAATTGAAATAATAATGAAATTTTGATACAAATTGTAATCTTGATACCAATTGTAAATATTTTTCATTTTGAACAAATGATACCAAATTAAAATCAATATTAATTTTTCAATCATTTTTCATCATAAAGTATGGGAGTGAAAATCAAAGGTAAACAAAATACCAACTGAAAGATAAAATACGAATTTTCTCCCCCTTTATGAAATACCAAATAAAACGATGCATAAGCATGTATTAGAACACCAATTGAAACATAATCAATTGAAATAAGATAGTCATTAAAAATCAAGCTTAGCATACCCAAAATTTGTGTTCAAGGATATATAGATATAGTATGCACAAAATAAAGCATATATATGTATGAAAAAATGAATACCAATCGAAATTGATACTATTTAAAGAGTAAGCATACATATATAAAAGCATATATATGAGTTTACAAAAAGAATGTCAATATTGATACCAATTGAAACGATCCAATGATACCAATTGAAAATATAGTATGATCAAGTGTATAACTCATATTACCTACCACCCATTTCATGCACAAGTTTAAACAGATTTTCAATAATAAGCATACAAGGCATGATCGCCCAACCAACCGCCCTTGAATGGGTAGGGGTTTTCAAAAATAGGTTTGAAAATATAGTATGTTTGAAAAATTCTACCATATGAAGAATACGAACTAGTTATATGAAAAATTTGTAAGCTAGTACGAAATCCTTCAAGTAAGGAATAAAACAAAAAAAAATATTTCATGAAAAACATGTAGATCACATAATCACTAGACACTCAAAATCAATAAGGCACATATCATACTCATGAAAATAAAATCATGAGAAACCAATAATTAAAGTGAGTGTACAAGATTGTTATGTGAAACACATTATCATGAAACTAGGCAATCGAGCTCAATAAAAAATTCCTTAAAACATGAAATCAAAACTATAATCCTTCAAGGTATATGTATGTCGTGTACAAACTAAAGAATACATACATATCCAAATACAAACGAGTCCACAAAGATATATGCATGAAGGCAAGTGGCTCAAGGATGTATATGTATATCTAATAGTTTAGACAAGATGGACATATACATGAAGAAAAACATAAACATGAAAAACATGTACAAAATGGGAATACAAGTCAAATGTATGAATTATCAAAACTAGACTATACTAGTACATCTAATGGGTACAAATAAGTTTTCAAGCACAAACATATAATGGTCTATTTGTAGCTCACTAGTTGCACAAGTATATATCCTAGTTTTAATGAAAACTAACATCTAAACAAGTAATCAAATTATAAAGCATAGAAATCAAAACAAAACTCATAAATATCCATATGATCATTATGTACATGCACATGCATAGATCTAGGACATACACATTAGTTAAAAACAAGTGTGAGAACACAAAGATATAAATCCATATTAAACATGGGTGTCTCAAATAACTAATCATGTATATCACTAATCTAAATAAACATGGCATATAGTATAATGAACATTAAAACATGACATGCTAGAGATCAACAATATGAAAAGCATGCAAACATATGAGGAGTTAGAGATCGTTACCAAAGCCGATGAGGGAAACTCTCCATGTCTCCAAAAGAAGATGGTCTTCCCACCAAACTCCCCTTGAAAGTGATGCATCCAAAATTGTCCTCTTTAAGCTCGGAACGCATCCACCTCAAGGTACCATCGCTCTCACGTCATGCGAGAGCCCACACCTACATCAAATAGCATAGGGGTGGTCTTTGGTACCCAAACTCTTTTGAGTCCATGGGGTTAGTTCCTTTCCTAACCCAAACAAACTTAGTTGCTAAATTTACATCATGAACTCTGTCATAGCAAAATTTAGCAAGGTGGCCCTTACGTCTATAGTGTGTACAAGTGTACACATGAGCATACATTGTGTGATGGTTGTGACCGTGAGGAGCATGTGTATGCCGTGGATGGTGTGCATGTAAAGATGGAACTTGTTTCTTTCGAAATAATGATTCCAAACGTGTATGGTTTAAAGCACAACGGCTCAAAGTGGAGCCCAAACAATCCATATTCTTCTTTAACAAGTTTATATCATTTTCAATGTTAGAACACGTGAAGCATGCAATAGGTGAATTAGAATGCAAAGCTACACTAGCATGGCAAACATGTGAATCAATATCAATTTTCAAAGATTCATTTTTCTTTAAACAATCTTTCAATTCTTGTGAAATCAAGTCAATTTTGTGTTTCAAAGAATTATTCTCTTTTAATACAAGATCAAATTTTGAAGTTAAATCCTCATTTTTCTTCAAAATATATTCACAATCATTTTACTTTTCAAGATTTTGTTTTCATTAAGTGCAAGATCAAGTTGGGATTTAAGCGAGTCACTTTCACTTGAAATCTCATCCCTTTCTTGCAAAACAACTTCAAGTCTAGAAGATAAATTTTTATTTTCTTCTTTTAAATCAAGACTTTCCTTTTTCAAAAGTTTGTATTTAGAAATTAAATTTTCACAATTTTTGGTAAGTTCATCATTCATGGCTTGAGCCTCCATACACTCATTGCAATATGAACTAGAACTAGTATCTAATTGAGTGTCCAAGTGTACCTTAAGGGAGTCATTCCCTTGGACCATGAAGCAACATTCATCGGACTCGTCTCTTCTAGATCTCCTCATCTTATCGATAATCTTTGGTAGCTCGGGAGAAGTCAAAATGCTCCATACTGCAAAAATGGACTCATAGTGAGAAAACACATGTAAATATTCTTTATGAAGTGATGCTCTAAGTGCCTTTAGGGCTATTGCATTGGCCTCTATATGCTTGCTATCATTAGGGTAGGATTCCTTGGTAATAGCAAGGTAAACATGCAAGCCTAAGGCTTTTAAATGACAACTCATCATAACCTTCCATATATCTAGTCTAGAGAAATCAAACATGGGAGGGCTATCCATGAGTGCAAACTATATGTGTGCGAATGCAAATGTTAGATTAGCAAGACCAAGATCACACTCCTAGTTGGTTAAACCAAATATCAGGAGCGTAGGCTCTGATACCAATTGAAGGTACACCTAGAGGGGGGGTGAATAGGTGGACGGCTAATCTAATGAACTAAATGCGAAAATTAAAACTAATTTGTAACTACACTTAATGCAACCAACGAGTGTAGCCGAATTTCCGGTGAAAGGCTCTGGACTAAATCCTCCTGATTCCTTTGAATAACAGTTGAGACACACACAAACAAGCCAAGCATATAATATGAATGAGCAATATAAAATGATGCAATGTGTAGCACCCCATTCTCGGGATACGTACCCAGATACGTGTCCTGACTTTTTCGATCATATTATTACAATTTTCTTCTAATATTAGTTTTTAAGTTATGATTTCTCATATTATTGAGTATCGGATCTAGATTCTCAGATCTAGAGTAAGCCCTGACTCAGATTGGGAACCCGATACCAGCCAGTAGCCCGATTTAATTTTTTGGTAATCTGATTTGACCGATTTCAATTTCAGAGATTATTTTCTAATATTTCAGATTTTTCATGATTTTTTGGAATTTTCTGAAATTTTCTGTAAAATCTCCAAAACCGGTGTCGGTCGGCATCGCTGACTGATTCCCGGATTTTTAATTTTCAAATGGGATTGAATTTTCAAAAACAGCTTTCACAGTACATCTTAGAATTTTATTTTCTATCTAAAAATATTTTTTGAGATTTTTCTAAATTTATCAAAATTTAACCGATTATGGTGTCGGCCGGTGTCGCTGGAAGATTCCAGGATTTTTATTTTAAAAACTACATTATATTTTTTAAATCCGATTTCACTAATCATCTTAGAATAATATTTTCTATTTTTGAGAATTTTTCGGAATGATTCTGAAATAGTCGAATTTTCGCCTTATTAAAAAATAATATAATTTGTCGTTCTTTCTTTTTCTTGCTTTTCCCTCTCAACTCCTCTACTTATTACTCCTAGAATACTCTATTAATTTTATTATTTAATAAAATATTTATTTATAATTTTTTTACTATTTTTTTCATTTCTTTTTAATTTTTCCATTTTCTTTTCATTTTCTTTCTTTTTTTTCTTCCTTTCTTTTCTTCTCCTCCACGCCACCTCCTCTCCCACGCCACGCAAACGCAGCAGCGGCAGCAGGGAGCAGGGCATGGGCTGAGCAAACCACTCCCTCCACCATCCCCATTCATCATTTCACCCATTTCCATCTCTATTAAACCTCCCAACTACTTCAATTTCCTTAATTAATTTCAAAACCCAAACCCACTTCATCTTCAACCCAACTCACACATCCACACCACCGCCGCCTCCACCATCACCACCGCCACCTCCGGCGCCGCCCTAGCAGCCGCACCCCCCATCACCCCACCACCCTTCTCCACTTCCATCAACCTCAAAAACCTCACCTCCTTCTCCAATTTCACCATAACCCATCTCATCTCCACCTTCATCTCCTCCAAAATTCAACATCACCACCACCAAATTCCCCACTCCAACCAACCCAACACCACCTCCTCCTCCTTCTCTAACTCCCCAACACCACCAAACATCACCACCGCCACCACAACCACCACCACCACCAACTACCACCATCTCCACCAAACACAACAATAACAACAACAACAAAAACTCAACACCCTCCTCTCCTCCCCGTAGGGGCGCGCGCGCGGCCTCCCCGGTGCCGCCGCTGCCACCGCCAGGCTGGCTGGCCACCCCACTCCCCTCCTTCTTCTTTTCCTTTCTTTCTTTCTTTCTTCTTTTCTTTCTTTCCTTATTTCTTTTCATTTCTTTCTCTTTCTTCCCTAAATAAAACACACTTTCTCTCTTTTCCTAAAATACCCCCCACCATTCCCTCAAACTACTTCCCTATATTTACACCCACTACCCTTCTCCTTTAAATTCTAATTCATTTCAAAATACACCATATTTTCTCTCTTTCTCTTTCTCTCTCTCTCCTTCCTACAACTTTCTCTCTCCTCTCTCTCTCCTCTCTCATTCCCTCTCTAATATTTACATAAATATTTATAAATATATATTTTAATATATAACTTTGGGCTAGAGGTTTACTCGAACGGTTCGCCGATTTCTGGACATTTAACCGATATTTTACCCCAGTTTCAGGCGAGTACTTTTAATACACCTAAAAATAAATACTCTTGTATTTTAAGCCTGGAATTGATATATGGATATGTTAGCATGCTTAGCACTTGTTACCGTAAATTTAATACATGATATCATGTTATGCGAGTACAGTTATTTTTAACATGCATCTATTTTATCATTATGCGAGTACAGTCCTTTTGATATTCCATGTTCCATGGCTAACAACTGTTATCCTGCTTTTAAACATAATATGGGAGTTGATATGTATAACACCGACACTAATATGTTACACCGATGTTTGCCATGCTATATTTGCACATGATACTGGACCACCGGTGCTTGCCATGCTATATTTGACACACGATATTGGACACCGGTCCTTACCATGCTATATTGATCCATGATACCTGACACTAGTGCTTGCCATGCTATAGTTGATACATGATATATAACACCTGTACTTGCTATGCTATACTTGACACTTGATATCTGACCCTGATACTTGCCATGCTATACCTGACCCTGATATATGACACCAGTACTTACCATGCTATATTTGACATATGATTCTTGACACCAGTATTTGCCTTGCTATATTTGACACATGATATATGATACTGGTACTTGCCATGCTATAGTTGATACATGATATATAGCACTGGTACTTGCCATGCTATAGTTGATACATGATATATAACACCTGTACTTGCCATGCTATACTTGACACTTGATATCTGACCCCGATACTTGCCATGCTACACCTGACCCTGATACTTGACACCAATACTTGCCATGCTATATTTGACACATGATACCGGATATCGGTACTTGCCATGCTATATTTAACACGTGATATATGACACCGGTATTTGACATGCTATATTTGCCACATGATATATAATACCAGATACCTGGCACCTGACACCTGACTCTTGTATTACCTGGCATATGCATGATTGTTATATTATTACCAGACATCTGGTACTCCTGTAACTCCTGTATTCCTGTACTCCTGTATTCCTGTACTCTTGTACTCCTGTATCTCCTGTACTCATGCTCTTGTTAATAGCATAGTCATTCCGGCGTCCGGCAGAGCATGCCTGGTGTCGGGATGACGAGGATGTATCCCACAATCGTGCTAGCGTCCGGCGATTCCTGAATGGAACTAAATGCCACACGGAGCAAAGTGCCACACCATACACATGGTGGGGGCCACCTCTTGAATCCATGGGGGCCACCTCTAGAATCCATTCCCCACACAGAGCAAAGTGCCATACAGAGCAAAGTGCCACACCACACACGTGGTGGGGGCCACCTCTTGAATCTGTGGGGCTACCTCCTGTATCAACCCTCAGAGTAAAGTGCCACATGGAGCAAAGCGCCACACCACACACATGGTGGGGGCCACCTCTTGAATCTGTGGGGGCCACCTCTTGAATTTGAAGGGCTACTTTCTCCCTCCTGCCTGTACCACCTGGTGTTAGTGTGATAAGCATCCTCAGTGCCATTAACACTCACACACATACCTGTACAATGATAACTCCTGGCCCATGTGTTATTTGGTCTCTCCCCTATTCGAATAATGGTACCCGCGTATCAGAGTTCGGATGAGTTCTACTGAAAGTGCGGGCTCTAGCGTGAACTGTCGGTGTTGTGGGATGCCGGTGGGAAAGGGACAAGAATAACATAAAAACATAAGAAACAGTAATAATATTAAGAACGTGTGATATTTGGTCTCTCCTTTGTTCCGGTCCTGGTACTCACATATCAGACCCGGTAAGTTCTACAGAGTGCAAACTCTAGTATGGACTATCAGTGATGTGAGGCGCTGGTAGGGAGGCAATTAAAATATCAAACGTTATTGATTATTATTAGATAAATTAAAATGTAACACATTTATATTCTCCAGTTACAGTATTATGCTCTGAGTTGACACCCTGTTTTATAACACATGACCTCTGTGATACCTGAAAAAACACCTAGAGGGGGGTGAATAGGTGTAAGTGCTAATCTAATAAACTAAATGCAAACTAAGTGCGCTAAATGCGGAAGCTAATGCAAATGTTGCACAAACTTGATACAATACAACAAGTGTAGCCGAATTCCCCTTGCGAGGCTCTGGACTAACTCCCCTTGATTCCCCTTGAAATGGGTTGAGGTGCTATGTGAAGCTCTTGTTGGATGAGTATAAGTTAGGCACACACACACAAGCAATCCAAGCAATATGAAATATGTGCACACACAATCAAGCCAAGCAATCAAGGATAAATTACAATATGAAAGATGCAAGGCAACACAAGCAATGTATATAATATGAATGCTATGAAAGTATGATGCTTGTATGAAATGATGCTTGCACAAAGTAAAGAGAGTAAGGGTTAGAGAGACAATGGATCAAACGCTAACATAAAGATTTGTTTCGAGGTTCGAGCACCTTGCTCTACATCCCCGCCTACACCACCGTGTAGGATTTCCACTATCTCAACTCCCACCGAGGGAACCTCTACCGAAGAGGATTTCTTACAATCCAAGGAGTACCAAACTCCTCTCTCAATACAAACCACAACACCTCACACTAGAGGTGTCAACCAACAACCACACCTCTACCTAAGAGGCTTACAAACACAATCCCAATCACCTCACACTTGAGGGATCCAAACCAATACCACTCCGATCACCTCTACCGAAGAGGGATTCACAAATAAAAGGAGGGTTACAACACAAGAGGTTTACAACAACAACCTCAAACACTTTCTTTTTCTCTTTTTCCACAAAACAAGATCCTAATAGTTTAGGATAGAAGATATGGCTCAAGTGTGGAAACTATGTGTTTTGGAAACAAGCAACAAAGAAAAACTACTTGGGAAATCTCTTGTATATGATAGAAATAAAAGATCAAATCAAAATCCCAAAACCTAGTTTTCTTTGATTTTCCAAAAACCCAAAAACAAATAAGATGAAATCTTTTTGGCTTAAAACCCTTTTAAAAACTCTTTTAAACAATAGAGAAGGTCTGGAATTTTTAGCTCTAAAAATCTTTTCCAAAACAATGGAGAAATGGGGTATATATAGCCCCTAGGAAAAACTAGCCGTTAGGCTGATGTGGCAGTCTGACCAACTGCCGGTCGACCGGCCCGGTCGACCGCCAACGGTCAAAAATGTGACCGTTGGGCAGCAGCGGTCGACCGGTCCGGTCGACCGAAAATTCCCGAGAGCAGAGCTCTCAACTCGGTCGACCGGTCCGGTCGACCGACTACATGTGTCGCCAGCGTGCACGATTGTGCACATCGGTCGACCGACCCGGTCGACCGGCCACTTGGTGCGGTCGACCGGTCCGGTCGACCGAACTGGCCTGGCAGGCACAGTGCAGGGTCAGAAAAACAGTGTAAAATATTTTCTAAAAATCTTTTAACACTTCTAAAAAATTCACAAAATTTGTTTTATCATTTTATATTAAAACATACACCTGTGATAAAAATTTCAAGACAATATATCAACATATCAATTTATTTTTGTGTCTTGCAAATTTTATCAAAAACAAAACTTGTATTTTTATCAAACTTGATTTTTCCAAAACATGAATAGGATAGTCAAAATAAGTTTGTCTAGCAAGTTTAAAGCATGTATGTATATCTAGAACATATCTAATATACATAGGTATAAGGTAAACTTGTTTTGATCTATTATTCATGAAAACCAAAAACCAAATCATGAAACGTGTGTGTTTTGTGCACTTGAGCATATCAACTATACTAAGCTTTACAAATGGATCTAAAACTCTATCTAAACTAGGATACCTAAGTCTTCTTGACGATCTTCATCTTCAAGTAGACTTGCTCCAAAACTCCATGATTCTCCAAGTGCAAAGGTATGATCTTTAAGCTTTGGCACCGGAATCAACATGAAAAGCTTCTAAACTCCTTGTTGAAGCTAATCACCAACTAATATCCTGTTAATGATCTGAAACTTAGAAACACAAGAATATTAGTAAACATAACTACATGAGTGTTGATCATCATCAAAACTAGAGTGGAAGGCCATTGGGCCAACAATACCATGGTTACTCCAGACACACTCTAGTTCTGTTACCCTGAGGGCTACTCAAGTTGTATGAACTCAGATGATGGTGACACCGGATATGTGGTATATAGATAAGGGTTTCCTTATTTGGATTATCCCCTTGACGTATCACTCCATGAATCCATAATCCGAGCTTATACAACTAGAATTGTCCATACTTATCTATCGCGTTTTAGTGTATTTATCACATGTTGCCATATTTTGTCGCATGATTATGTGTACCTATACTCTCTATACCGTTTTTCATGCATGTTTTCCGATTCAAATTTACTGATATACATGCATTTACTTGATCTCAGATTTACTGTCATTTTCCTTACATTACTTGTCATTTCCTGTACCTGCATGCCTGGACCACATCACTTGATCATGTACACGTGTGCCTGTTATACACGCCATCTAGCTTTATTCTTTGTACTCGCTGGGGTTGCTAACAACCCTGGATTCTCATGTCCAGATTTTAGAGTCTGGACCTTGGTGGCTTGGCTGGAGCTGATCAGAGTGCGTCGCGGATCCTCCCGTGGTGGTCAGAGTGTAGCAGAAGTTTGGTCGTCGTCATAGCTCTTCCTCCCAGTACCTCTCCTATTTGGCTCCCGAGGCCCTCTTGCTACTCGTGAACACATCTCTGTTTTTGTATATCTCTTCATGTCTTATGTACTTTTGTATTTTCTAATAATGTAACATTAATGTAATGTTGTTCATTCTCTGTGATAACCATGTACTTGCGCTATTTTTGTTGGAATGTATGTTACCACTGTGCTTCCGTCTCTGATTCTTGCCTGTACTGATGCTTAGTGTATATACGTGACGGTATTTCTGACCTGCGTACATACGTCGCAGTAACATCTCCGTACCCTCCGGGTCGGGGCGTTACACAATGGCACAATATAAAGAGAGAGTTAGAGTGAATGGATCAAACACAAACAACGAGATTTGTTTCGAGGTTTGAGCACCCAGCTCTACGTCCCCGCTTTCACCCAGAAGGATTTCCAATCCACTAACTTGTCCACACAGGACTCCCACACAGGGAACCTCCACTGAGGATTTGGGGCAACTACAATATGGAGTATACAACTCCTCTCTTTACAAACACAACCTCTCATTAGAGGCTAGGCACAAAGCCACCACAATATCCACCTCACAAATGAGGGATAAGCACAAAGCCAAATAAGGATCACCTCACACTTGAGGGATACAACCCAATTGCACAACCTCCTCTACACTAAGAGGGAAAGACACAAAGCCAAGCAATGATAAGGGCTTACAACTTGGTGGTATATCTCAACCACAAACCAATTTTTCCACAAATAAAGGATCCTATAGATAGGATAGAATGATATAGCTCAAGTGTGAAAAACAAAGAGTTTGAAAATAAAAAACTCAAAGAAAAACTCTAGGGAAAACTTTAAATAGAATTGAAAGTGAAAATCAAAACAATTCCCAAAGAATTTTCCTTTCAAATGATTTTCCAACCCTTTTAAAAACAAGATGAAGATCAAATCTTTAAGCACTAAAAACTCTTTAAAAACTTGCTGGAAGATGTAAAATTTTGCTCTAAAAATTCTTTAGAGAAAACCTCTTTCAAATGGGGTTTTTATAGCCCCTTAAAAAACTAGCCGTTGGCAGCAATTATGGTCAGAATTGACCATCCGATCGACCGGCCGGTGATTAGTCTCTAATTTTGCATAATCTTCATCACATTCTCATATTTATTTCATGTAAAATTTTGCTAATAAAACCTTGCTTGTTTGATCCTAGGTCCATGGTGTGCAAATGAAGAAAAAGACCTAAATCACCATTTAATTGGTAATTAAAAGCCTACCAAGTAGCCATTGACTTTACGGTGAAGATTTTGTTAGCCCAGGGTATCAAATCACAAATCCAGAAGATCAAGGCATTAGAAGACAGTCTGGGCGACGCGCTGCCCGAAGCCAGGCGCGTGCCGCCCTGGCAGGGCCGCGGAAACGCGGCCCAGGCCGCTTTTCGCGGCCCTTTGGGCGCGCGCGCCTGCGCTTTGGGCCACGTGCTTCCTACGTGGCCCCCTTTCCCCTGGTGCCTATAAATACACCCCTGGGGTCTTCAGTTTGAGCAGATCCAGAGTTAGAGCAAGTTTTTGTAATCTTGTTTTTATGTTTGTAGTAGTAGTTGTTGTTGTTGTTGTTCTTCTTCTTCTTCTAGTTATTGTTTTAGCCATTAGAGTGAAAGAGAGAGAGTGTGTAATGTTGTATTAGAAGGGTGACAAGCTAATACAAGTACTACTTCTCTTCCTTCTTTCCATTTACTTATCTTTGCCATTTACTTTTACTTTTTTATTGTAGTGTAACTTCTTTCTTCTTCACCTCTTTTCTTTTACTTTGTTTTAGTGTAACTTCCTCTCTTTAACTTTTCTTTTCTTTTCTTTTCTTGTAGTGTAACTCCCTCTCTCCACTTCTTTTCCTTTGTTGTTTCTTTTACTTTTATGGCTAACTAACTTTTCATTAGCATGGCTAACTAACTACTAACCCACTAATTTCTAACACTTGATTGATAACCCAAATGAGTCAATAGTGTCAAACAAGCCTTGTGCAAACAAGAGCTATGACAACTTAAGACGAGGGTTCTAACTCTAATTTACCTACAAGTATTTACTTTCTTATACTTCATGCTTAATGAGTTTTGATGATTTATGAGTTGTGTACTTTACTTGTTATTGTAAGTTAGAGACTTTTCCTTTTAACTTCGCCGATAACAATAGTGCACTCGATTCTTCCCTTATTCTCGCCTTCTATCGGATCTTGATAAGGGAATGTCCGAGTTTTTACCTTATAAGGCTAAGTTTTAGGATGAACTTTCACTCGATTTTCACGTGAATAGTTCCAATGCAAAAGGGTTGTGTTCGCCTATGATCCATCGTGAAGCTATCTTCCAAAAGTTAGAAATTAGTGGGAGCACTTAGTAGAAAGTTAGCCATGCATTTTTACAACTAAGGAAAAAAAATCACTTTTACAAACCACCAAAACATTTTCCAACAATTCTTCAAACAACTTGTTTTCACTTTTCAATTCTTTATTTGGACACAAAGAACTTTCTTTCTTCTTAAACTTTGAAGCCGCATCAAGCTTCCATCGCTCTCCCTCCTTGTGGATACGACCCGTATAACCACTTCGCTACTACAGAAGAATCGCAAAAGGAATAACATCAATCCACACTTCCTTCTCTTATTTTAGTACTTGCTATTTGTCGATCAAATTTTGGCGCCGTTGCCGGGGAGAGAACGGCTTTATTGTTCACTACCAAATATTGTTCTTTTTGTGTGTAGGAGAAGTACCAAGGAGCTCACTATCGCGGTAAGCAAAAGAGGTGGACAAGGACATTGCGCGAGGACTCATTTACCCTCGAAAAAATTCGTGTAAAAGCGAGTTTTTTCGATTGAAGTACTAGCAAACTCGTTTGCAGGGTTGCCGAAAGCCGCTAAAAAAAAATTTTTTTTTTTTGCTTTCTAAATTTTTAGTTTCCTTGGATGCTTCACCTTTATGCATGTATAATAAATTCAACAGAAATTCACTTGTTGCTTAACTGAAATTTGGATTAGACTTTTGCATTTAGGGCACGTGTCTATTTCAATTCATTTCAATTTCTGTTAAAGAGTGCTGGAGAAAAGGTACGTGTGCATTCATATAGAATAGGACCAACATTTTGAAGTGATTTACCGCTTTGAGTGTTACCTTATTGTGAATAAACTGCACACTTGCACAATTGACTTTAAGGGCAAAACCCAAATAAACAAGATAAGATGGAGATTTCATCAGCCTTCCTTAGCCCAAAAATCATCTCCAAGTGCACTCACATTTTCCCAAGCCTTAACTAAAAATCAATAGACGTTGGCCCTAGGGACATCTCAGACTCACTAAGAGATTAACCGAGATTGTAAATTATAAGAACTATACTCCTGCAAAATCGGTGTCTAAGGAAAGTGGATTGAGAGGTAAAGCCTCGAAAGCTCCGTGGTTTGGCATAATTAGGCCCGTGGCTCCGCCTGGATACCTCCCCCCGAGCTTTGCCCTTTCCTGGCCAATTAGCTTGTAGTCGAGTTCCTGCAACAACTTTCCCCAGAGAATCGACCAGTTAGGAGTCGTCTAGGTCTAGGTACCTTAGACTAAGGCTTGTGGTTGTTTTTCTTTCTTTTGTTTGTTTTTGTTCTTTTTCGATTGTTTGTTGTCTTCACGTTATTTGTGGTGTGCTGCATGCAAGACTGGGTGAGAGATCCGTCAACTTCCAGATTAAAAAGAAACACTTCTCTACCCTTGCATCCAGAACTGGTGATGGCATTACTTCAGGATAGATTTTATCCGATCAGAACTTTACTTACATCTTGCATAAAACTTCTTAAAGCAAACGGAAATAACTTCGAGTTAAAGCCCCAATTCATTAACACTCTTCCCAAATTTCATGGTTTAGAATCAGAGGACGCATACTTCTTTGTTAGGGAATTTGAAGAAGTATGCCTCATGATGCGTATACCCCAGCTAGGAGACGATGCTATTAGGTTACGTTTCATCCCTTTTTCCCTAAAGGACCTAGCTAGGAAATGGTTGTACAGCTTGGCAGCAGATTCAGTCACAACTTGGGATGATTTCGTCAAGGCCTTCTTAAAGAAATTCTACCCAATTCATAAAACTTTCCTCATTAGGAAGAACATCATGCAGTTTAAGCAAGACCCGAGCGAACCATTTTGGAGATACTTTGAGCGATTCAAAGATCTCCTAGCTCAGTGCCCTCATCATGGCGTGGAGAAATGGCGTCAGTGCTAGATTCTCTACGATGGTCTAGACTACAAACGAAAACCCTTTTAGAGACCATGTGTCAGGGACGGTTCTTGCAGAAGGATGAAAATCAGGGTTGGGATTTATTTGAGGATTTAGCAGAGAAAACCCTGCAATGGGAGACAGCCTCAGAAAAACCTAGGAATTCACAATCTATAGCTTCAAGAGGAGGGCTCCTATCTCTAGAATCATCCATAGCTGCCGAGGCTAAGATTGCTACCCTAATGAGAAGGATAGAGGCTCTGGAAATAAAAGAGCCTGCCAGTGTCAACCAGATCAACCCATCACCGATTGATTGCTAAAATAAAGAAACAACCAATGAGTTTAAGAATGTACCGTGTAGCTTGTGGCTAACGGGTCGTGTCCACAAGGAGGGATACGATGGAAGCTTTTCGATGAGTCGTTTTAAAAACAAGAAATTTGTATTCGTTTTTTAGGAAAAAGAGAATGTAAGAAAAAGAGATGAAAAAGAGAAATTTCAACTTTCAGAAAAGGATTTGGAGAAGGTGATTTGTAAAAAGCTTTAAGAGTTGTGATGTTGGTTTATAATATGAAATCAAATCTGGGCTTACTATCTTCCTACTCAATGTTCATTCTTCTCTTAAAGTATTAAGTCCCTCAAGTTATCATTTGCAAAACTTAAAGTTGCTTTTTCTTTAGAAAGGTTTAAGTAAAGCACATAAGATGCAGAAGGTTTGAGTCCTTTTTCTTCAAGAAAGAGTTAGAATCGGATATTAAAACATAAAGCGCGAAGAAGCAAGAATGAATTAAAAATGATTCATAAGAAGTTCAAGAAAGAATGGCAAATTCAACTATCTATACCCATCCTCATGTGCCTTCAAGAACACTTTCAAAAAGAAAGGCTTTTAAGGGAGGCATGCATATGAGTCATCGGGACTTTTTCTTTTAAAAGCAGAAGAGAAGAAAACAAAAGAGAGTCGATAGCTAGCCCTGAAAAAGTGTTTAGTTACTCATTGAAAGCGAAGAAAACAATGATATAATATAAAGCATACGTACTGCAAGTGAAAGAGAAATCGGCCCGACTTTTGTATTGCTGTCACTTCAACCTTCAAGTACAAGCTCTCAGTCCTCTCTCTCACAAGTTTATGAAACTGGACTATAACTTAAAAAGCAAGATTACAACTTTCTTTCTATCTAACAATGAACCTAGATCCTAAGAAAATAAGTGCAAAATTTAATCCTAGTCTTCGCTGCCTTTTTCTCTGCTGAAAGAGGTATTTATAGCCAAAAACCAAAGAATCAGGATCCCGGGAACGTTGGGGGAGCAAACGCTCCCCCAACTGAAATCAGTTGGCCGCGGAAACGCGGCTTGGGCCGCGTTTCCGTGGCCCTGGTGTGGCCACGTGGCCACACCAAGAGGGGGAGCTTCCTGGTATGAAGGGCTTCTCGCATATCCTGCTGGTTTTCTTGTTGCTGCTTCAACCGCTAACTGAATCAGCTTTTGATTTTCTAGTTTTGATTCCTCGATTCAAGGAGGATTTTTCTCACCCCTTGATATGCCAAGATATAGCCTAGACTTCTTCACTTCGAACTTATTCTGAATTAATTCAGAATAAAGTGGGCTTTTGGGCTTGTTCCTCATTTATTTCTTTGAGCATTTGGGCCTACATTTAGCAAAGAAAAAAGACACTTATTAATATCATTTATTAGCAAACAAGTGTGGTAACGTGACAACATAAATGCAATGTATGTGACAAATCACACCCCCACACTTATCTTTTGCTCGCCCTCGAGCAAAACATTATACTAACTAGAATCAATTATTAGACCACTTTCGCAGGTCACTCGATTGCACTGAGCATGCGCAACAAGCCGTTAAACCTTTAGGTCACCCCTAGAGGACGAGTTTTGTCTCTTGAGGGTTTTCAGCGGATTACACCCACAAAATCCAAAAAGGAAGAGAAAATGTTAGTATTTTCGAAAAGCATTTTTTTTTAATATTTTGAAGGAGAAAATATTTGAAGTATATTTGTGAGATCTTAAGTAATCTATAAGTTATAGGAATATCAAAATTTTCATTCCTAAACTTAGTCTCCATTCAAAAACATATCATCAATTAAAGTAAGGAGTCAAATTGTACTTCTCATCTAGTCTATTAATTTATCCTGATTCGTATGCACCATCGTGACTGTGAAGTTTACTAAGGGTTCTTCAACATTAACTCCTATGCCTCATATTTATTTATTTATTTATATATATATATATTTTATTTTTATTCCTCCATTTCATTAGGCTTTCTAATCTGCCCATGTAACGAGCTTTCAGTCGGTGACACCCAAACCGGACGGTTTTAGGGCACCAGGTGAGAAAACACCCCTACGGACCTAAACACCCTAGCAGATAAGGCCACGAAACCAAGGTTTTTATTTATACTGTGTAATCCTTTTAGGCGTGAATACTTATGTTCATGAGGCATAAATACCCAGCTTAATCAGAGGTTACACATTATTTATACGAGGTACCCCTTTTAGGCGTGAATACTTATGCTTCATGAGGCATAAATACCCAGCTTAATCAGAGAATACTTTTTTTTTTTCAAACTTGTCTAATTATTTTTTGCATAAATACTAAGGCTTGCTTAGGCCAAAGCACCTAGCTACTCAATAATTAGATTTTTTTTTTTATGAGGCATAAGAGTCTCTGTTTTCAAACCCTAAGTGTGTAAGTGTATTTTGTGTGCATATGTCATTAAGGTAAATATCAAGACTAAATTACTTTCCTAAATTTCTTCCTGACTCTAAAAATCAAACAAGTTATTTTATTTCGACCAAGTGTAAGAAATCCTAATTATGATTCTCCTATTCCTTAAAATTGACTTAAATTCTTACAAAAAATATATCAAAATATTGTCTACCCTTTTCAAATTTTTTTTTTTTTTATTATCAGCCATATTAGAACCCTCCCCCACACTTATCTCATGCATTGTCCCCAATGAATGAAAGAAATGTATAAGTGCATGAAATAAAATGGAAAGGAGGAAAGTTACCGATACACTGGGTCAAAAAGACCCATTACCGTTTCATCTACCAGCACCGATTCCAAGAAAGGTTTAAGGCGTTGACCATTTACCTTAAAGTTATTTCCATTCTTGGGGTCACTGATCTCAACTGCACCATGTGGAAACACTGTTTTTACAACGAAGGGCCCAGTCCATCGTGATTTCAATTTTCCTGGGAAAAGATGAAGCCTAGAATTGTAGAGTAAGACTTTTTGACCAGGGACAAAGGTTTTTCTTATGATGTGCTTATCATGAAAAATCTTCACTCTATCTTTAGTGATCCTAGCATTTTCATAGGCCTCATTTCTCAATTCCTCCAATTCGGAAATTTGTAATTTCCGAAGGTCACCGGCCTTAGTCAAATCGAAATTGAACTGCTTGATTGCCCATAAGGCTCGGTGCTCTAACTCAACGGGCAAGTGACAAGGTTTGCCATAGACTAACCTATAGGGAGACATTCCTAAAATCGTCTTGAAAGCGGTCCTGTAGGCCCATAGAGCATCTACAAGTTTTAAGGGCCAATCTTTCCGGTTTTGGTTCACAGTTTTCTCCAATATAAGTTTGACTTGTCTATTTGAAACCTCAACTTGCCCACTGGTTTGAGGATGATATGGTGTGGACAACTTGTGAGTTATGGCATACTTTCGCATAAGGGCTTCAAAAGATCTATTGCAAAAGTGGGTGCCATTATCACTGATGATAACACGAGGGGTTCCGAAGCGAGAAAAAATGTTCTCTCTCAAAAACTTTATGACAACTTTGTTATCATTAGTTTTACAAGGAATGGCTTCTACCCACTTGGACACGTAGTCCACAGCAACCAATATGTATTGGTTCCCAAATGAGTTAGGAAATGGACCCATAAAGTCGATGCCCCAAACATCAAAGAGTTCTATTTCTAGAATTAGGTTGAGGGGCATCATATTTCGATGTGAGATCCTACCTACAATTTGGCATCTAGGGCACGTCTTGCAATATTCATAGGCATCCTTGAACAGAGTGGGCCAATAAACCCGCTTTGTAGCACCTTTTCAGCAGTCTTGCGGGGACCAAAGTGTCCACCGCATGCAAGTTCGTGACAAAAGGACAGAACACTCCTAACCTCCTCATCGGGAATGCATCTCCTAATAATTTGGTCGGAACAGTACTTGAAAAGATACGGTTCCTCCCAAAAGAAATACCGGACTTGGGATAAGAACCGGTAAACATCATTTTTGGACCAATGAGATGGAGTTTGGTTTGTGACTAAGTAATTTACTATATCAGCAAACCAAGGTTCCCTAGAGATAGCTAAGAGATGTTCATCAGGAAAATCCTCATTGATGGGTAATTCGTTGCATGGAGAATTGGGAATCCATGAGAGATGGTCAGCAACGACATTTTCTACACCTTTCCTGTCTCGAATTTCGAGATCAAATTCTTGAAGAAGGAGGATCCAACGAATGAGTCGGGCCTTGGCATCCTTCTTCATCATGAGATACCTAAGTGTAGAATGATTGGTGAAGATGGTAGTTTTGGACCCTAGTAGGTAGGGACGAAACTTCTCTAAGGCAAACACTACTGCCAAGAATTCCTTCTCGGTCGTAGTGTAGTTCAGTTGAGCGTCATTGAGAGTCCTACTAGAGTAGTAGATCACATGCTGCTTGTTATCAATACGTTGTCCTAGGACAGCGCCTATGGCAAAATCAGAAGCATCGCACATAATCTCAAACGGCTTAGACCAATCCGGTGCAGATATGATTGGTGCAGAAATCAGCTCTCTCTTAAGCTTCTCCCAAGAAGTGATGCAATCAGCATCGAAAGTGAAGGACACATCCTTAGCTAACAGATTAGTCAAGGGCCTAGCAATTTTGCTAAAATCCTTGATAAATCTTCGGTAGAATCCAGCGTGTCCTAAGAAGGATCTAATGTCCTTAACGCATTTGGGCATGGGAAGCTTAGCAATAACCTCGATTTTGGCTCTATCCACTTCTATTCCTTTCTTGGATATTTCATGACCCAAGACAATTCCATGTTTTACCATGAAGTGGCATTTCTCCCAGTTTAGTGTTAAATGTTTTTTCAGCACAACGTTGGAGGACGAGTTCAAGATGGTGGAGACATTGAGTGAATGAATCTCCGTAGATGGAGAAATCATCCATGAAGATTTCTAAGAAGCGCTCTACCATGTCAGAGAAAGACTCAACATGCAACGTTGAAACGTTGCTGGGGCATTGCATAAGCCGAATGGCATTCGACGATAAGCAAATGTCCCAAATGGACAGGTAAACGTGGTCTTTTCTTGGTCCTCAGGAGCGATAGGGATCTGGTTATAGCCCGAGTAACCGTCCAAGAAGCAGTAGTACTCGTGACCCGCTAAACATTCAAGCATCTGATCAATGAAGGGAAGTGAAAAATGGTCCTTACGAGTTGCAGCATTCAGTTTCCTATAGTCAATGCAAACTCGAATCTTCGTGGGAAGTCGAGTTTGAACCAACTCTTTGTTCTCGTTTTCCACTACGGTGAAACCAGATTTCTTTGGGACCGCATGGACAGGACTGACCCATTGGCTATCCGAAATGGGATAAATTATCTCATTGTCTAAGAATTTTATGATTCAGCATGAACAGCCTCTTGCATAATAGGGTTTAACCTACGCTGCGGGTCTCTCTTGGGTGTGGCGTCTTCATTGAGATGGTGCGGTGTTGAACGATGGTTGGACTTAATCCCTTAATATCAGTCATAGTCCACCCAATGGCTTCCTTATGTTTCCTTAGAATATCTTTCAAATCTTTTTCTTCCCCGTCATTTAAATGAGAGGCAATGATGACGGGAAGGTCTCTTGTTCGCCTAGATAGGCGTACTTGAGATGCGCAAGAAGGGCTTTCAATTCTAAGGATGAGGCAGGCTCACTAGAAGGACTAGTCAAATCTGTTGGCTCCATTGTAGGTGAAATTGGGTTTGTAGCCCAATTCACGGCAGATTCTACCACCTGATCGAGATTAAAGTCATCAGACTCTAACTCGAAGTCAATCTCCATTTCTGAATCCAATTCTTCCCCGTGTTCACTTGTCAAGTTCTCAATTTGGTTTACTTCAAAGGTTTGGTCCTCGATGTCACGGGGTTGTTTTCCTAGATGGAAGACATTGACTTCTCTAGTCATGTCTCCAAAGGTTAACCTCATAGACCCATTCCTGCAATTGATTATGGCATTAGCAGTGGCAAGGAATGGTCGACCTAGGATGACCGGAGTTTGAGCCCTACGATTGGAGTTGGACACAGGTTGTGTCTCTAAAACTATGAAATCGACAGGGTATATGAACTCTCTTACCCGAATCAGGACATCGTTAATTTCTCCTTTTGGAACTTTAACAGAACGGTCAGCCAGTTGGATGGTGACTCGAGTTGGACTAAGGTCACCAACCCGAGTTGTTGATAAACAGAGAATGGAAGCAAGTTGATACTTGCTCCCAAGTCAAGAAGTGCACGACTAATCTCGGCTTGTCCTATTGTGCAGGCAATGGTGGGGCTACCTGGATCTTTGTACTTGACAGGGATAGGACCCGAAAATAGCTCACTAATATTAGTGGCTAGGAAGACTTTCTTAGGAACATTAGTCTTTCTCTTCTTGGTGCACATGTCCTTAAGAAACTTAGCATAGGAAGGAACTTGTTGGATGGCATCAAGAAGTGGCACATTTATCTTCACTTGGTTAAACATCTCGATTATCTTGTCCATGTGCGGGTTTTGCTTGTTGTTTTTCAGCCTATTCGGAAATGGTACTATAGGCTGGTGCACCTGGCTGGCTAACTTGTCTTTTTCAGACTCGTCTGAATTGGAAGAAATTGGATTGGATGATGTGGAAGTGCTGAATAGGATTGGTGGGTGTTGACACTTGGTTATCAACTTTCTTTCCTGACCTCAATGTATGCACAGCATTACATTGATTGAATGAAGGATCCTCAGCCAGATGAGCTTGTTGGGAATTCCTCGGATTGGTGATTGGCTGACTAGGTAGGGTACCCTTTTGTCTCTCATTTTATGGGTTGGCCAGTTGACTCATTTGAACTTCTAGCCTCTGAATGGTTTGCATGAGAGAGTCTTGGTTTTTCATATATCTCTCCATGTTTCTCTCAAAGTCAGTCATTCTTCTTTCCAATTGAGGATTATGGAAGGAGGATTGTGGAGCTTGGTTAGGAAAGTTCTGTTGATAATTTGGAAAGTTTGGTGGATGGTTAGGAGAATTATTATGAAATTGGAGAAGTTGGGTTGATGATTGAAAGAATTGTTACCATGATGGAAGTGGTTAGCATGATTGGATCGTGAATGGTCATTGTTGTTCTGGCTCCATGAGAAATTAGGGTGATTTCTCCAGCCGGGATTGTACGTTGGAGCGTAAGGATTGTTGTTCGGCCTTGAAAAGGCCGCATCCATCGGTTCGTGATAGGATTGCTGAGCCTGAAACACTGGGCATTCCTCGAATACATGGTTCATGGCTTGACAGTAAGTGCAGCCCGGGGGTGGAAATTGGTTCGGGCTGACTTGATTGACTGGACTTGGTTCTTTTGTCTCTAGAGCTTCCAGTCTTCTAACTAAATTAGCTAACTTAGCCTCATTAGCGATGGACAATTCTATGGAGTGGAGACCTCCTTTTGAAGAGATGGAGTTAGGATTCTTAGGGGTCTCACTCGCAGATTCCCATTGGATGGTTTTCTCAGCTAAATTTTCATACAAATCCCATCCCTCGTCTTCATCTTTCTGCAAGAAACCCCCTTGGCACATACTTTCTAAGAGGGTTTTGGTGGAGTAGTCTAAATCGTCATAGAGAATTTGGCATTGTCGCCATTTCTCTATTCCATGATGTGGACATTGGACAAGGAGGTCCTTAAAGCGTTCAAAGTACCTCCAGAACGGTTCACTAGATTCTTGCTTAAATTGCATGATCGTCTTCCTAATGAGAGCGGTTTTATGGATAGGATAGAATTTCTTCAAGAAGACCTTGATGAAACCATCCCAAGATGTGATGGAACCGGCTGCTAAGCTATAGAGCCACTTTTTTGCTAGGTCCTTAAGTGCAAACGGGATAAATCTCAACCTAATAGCATCGTCTATAAGGTGTGGGATTTTCATCATAAGACATACTTCCTCAAATTCTCTTATGAAGAAGTAGGCATCTTCGGACTCTAGACCATGAAATTTGGGGAGTGTGTTGATGAATTGAGGCTTGAGCTCGAAATTGTATTCACCAACCGATGGAAGTGAAATGCACGATGGAAGTGAGGTCCTAATGGGGTAGAACCTATCCTGCAGTGATGTGGATTGAGCCATTACCGGATCTGGTCTTGGTTCAAACTTAGGTGGTGATGTGTTTCTAGTCAACCTAGATGAATTAGGGTCTCTCGACCACACTCGCATACACAAACACAATCACAATCACAACAAGTTCAAACAGCAGTCACAATAAAATCAACCAAGCCTAGTCTAAGGTATCCTTGACCTAGACAACTCCTAACTGGTTGATTATCCACAAGAGGTAGAATGTAGACCTTGACCACAAGCTAATCAGCCAGGTCAGGGCAAGATTTGTGGGAGGTTTTCCGTCAAAAACGTTCCTTAATTAAGTAACCACCAATCTTCGGGCTTTCGGCCCTCAATCCCTTTCCTTGACACTGATTTTATAGGAGTCAATTTCCAACACTTTTCCTCTTCAGGATAATCTCCTATTTAGTTCGAGATGTCCCTAAGGCCAACGTCTATCAAATTTTAATTAGGCTTAGGTTGTGCGTGCTTGGAGATGGTTTGTGGGCTAAGGAAGGGTAATGACTTCCCCACCTTATCTTGATTTGGGTTTTGCCCTTAGAATTGATTCGTGCAAAGTGTGCAAGATATAGAAAGTAACATTCAAAAGCAAATATCATCCAAGAATGTTGCCTATGCTATATGCTATGCATACATATCTTGTCTCCAGCTATCTTCAACAGTAAAGTAAAAGAATTGAAAAGATTTGTGCCTAAAATGCAAATGTCTAATCAATTTTTAACTTTCAACGAATCTTTTACTATTGACTTAAAAACAGGGATGTTGGATAGAAACACTAGCACAAATATGACATATAAAAACTAAAGTTTTTGCGAGCAATATGTCCTGCAAAATAAAGTTTTTAGTAGTCCTAAAAAATTTCAGATTTGCAAAGCAATTTCTTGAAATTCTGTTTCCTACTTTCGAGAGTAGGGGCACAGAATTTTCAAGTCTTCTTGGCAAAGCTTGAATGCTAGATCTTGATCTTCGAGTCCCTGAAACAAACACACAAAAGTTGTTAAAACAACTACACCGTTCCCTCCCCGGCAACGGCGCCAAATTTGATTGCTAAAATAAAGAAACAACCAATGAGTTTAAGAATGTACCGTGTAGCTTGTGGCTAACGGGTCGTGTCCACAAGGAGGGATGCGATGGAAGCTTTTCGATGAGTCATTTTAAAAATAAGGAATTTGTGTTCGTTTTTTAGGAAAAAGAGAATGTAAGGAAAAGAGATGAAAAAGAGAAATTTCAACTTTCAGAAAAGGATTTGGAGAAGGTGATTTGTAAAAAGCTTTAAGAGTTGTGATGTTAGTTTATAATATGAAATCAAATCTGGGCTTACTATCTTCCTACTCAATTGTTCATTCTTCTCTTAAAGTATTAAGTCCCTTAAGTTATCATTTGCAAAACTTAAGTTGCTTTTTCTTTAGAAAGGTTTAAGTAAAGTACATAAGATGCAGAAGGTTTGAGTCCTTTTTCTTCATGAAAGAGTTGAAATCGGATATTAAAACATAAAGCGCGAAGAAGCAAGAATGAATTAAAAACGATTCACAAGAAGTTCAAGAAAGAATGGCGAATTCAACTATCCATACCCATCCTCATGTGCCTTCAAGAATACTTTCAAAAAGAAAGGCTTTTAAGGGAGGCATGCATATGAGTCATCGGGACTTTTTCTTTTAAAAGCAGAAGAGAAGAAAACAAAGAGAGTCGATAGCTAGCCCAGAAAAAGTGTTTAGTTACTCATGGAAAGCGAAGAAAACAACGATATAATATAAAGCATACCGTACTGCAAGTGAAAGAGAAATCGGCCCGACTTTTGTATTGATGTCACTTCAACCTTCAAGTACAAGCTCTCAGTCCTCTCTCTCACAAGTTTATGAAACTGGACTACAACTTAAAAAGCAAGATTACAACTTTCTTTCTAGCTAACAATGAACCTAGATCCTAAGAAAATAAGTGCAAAATTTAATCCTAGTCTTCGCTGCCTTTTTCTCTGCTGAAAGAGGTATTTATAGCTAAAAACCAAAGAATCAGGATCCCAGGAACGTTGGGGGAGCAAACGCTCCCCCAACTGAAATCAGTTGGCCGCGGAAACGCGGCTTGGGCCGTGTTTCCGCGGCCCTGGTGTGGCCACGTGGCCACACCAAGAGGGGGGAGCTTCCTGGTATGAAGGGCTTCTCGCATATCCTGCTGGTTTTCTTGTTGCTGCTTCAACCGCTGACTGAATCAGCTTTTGATTTTCTAGCTTTGATTCCTCGATTCAAGGAGGATTTTTCTCACCCCTTGATATGCCAAGATATAGCCTAGACTTCTTCACTTCGAACTTATTCTGAATTAATTCAGAATAAAGTGGGCTTTTGGGCTTGTTCCTCATTTATTTCCTTGAGCATTTGGGCCTACATTTAGCAAAGAAAAAAGACACTTATTAATATCATTTATTAGCAAACAAGTGTGGTAACGTGACAACATAAATGCAATGTATGTGACAAATCACTCCATCAGGAAGCTAACTTACAGCTTCGCCTAAAGTGCTCAGTTAACTCCGCAGAGAGTTAGCTTCGCTCGAAGCCACACGCAACCGCGCAAAGGATGTTCGGTAGCTTCGCCATAGATGTTATCTAGCTCTGCTGAAGAGCTTTCTTCTGACTTCGCCAGATGCTCCTTCCAGCCGCTGCGAGCTCGACGCGACAGCTCCGTTGCGAGTTCGTCATGGTCAACCTTTGACCAATCAAATCTCCAGATGAGATCAAATCAATTCAAGATCAAGATCAAATCTGAGATCAAATTTGGCAGTTGCTTGCCATAATCTCTTGACTCTCCTAAAACGAGTAAGAGGATCAAGGGAGATCTTCCAATTATATGAAAAGGATCAAAACAGATCAGGAGACCGACCTACCTGCTACTTCTAACTTCGCAGAAGCTGATCCTAACCTCGCAGCAAGGCTACTTTCCAGATTTGAACAGATTTGACTCAATCTGTTTCCATATTTTTAGGGAAAATTATACCCTTACTCTTCCTATAAATAGCCCACTAGAGGCACAAGGAGAGGACGGGCAGCTCCACGAGAAGAGACGCAGAACGCACATAGGCAAAGAGAGAGGCGGCTAAACAGAGATCTATTCTCTTACTTTCAAGAATTCATAGAATCCAGAGAATTACTTCTCTAATCAGGGTGCTGATACCCTAATACCTTCCTTCCTTTCAAGGAATCTCCAGAACCAGGCGAGAAGGAATTCCTAAGTGAAGGCGGTTTGAGAAGTAACAAGAGGGTTCTACCAACCTCTGTTCTCTCTCGATTCCCCGAACCAGGCGAGAAGGGAATCTCATCGCTCGCATCGTCAAAGGGACAAAGTAGTCGCGCGCTGACCAGACTCTTATCGGCACACTTCTCCAGAATCTCAGAGGAGATCTACTTGTAATCTTTTAGAATACTTGTAATTTAACTCCTCGACCTTTTTTTTGTAAGTTTTCCCTTTAGCAAAATCAATGGAAAACATCTAGCATTTGGAAAGATACGATCATCCAGGTATTATCCGAACACAACATTTACATATGCTTGCATAAGTTGCTCATTCTGAGATAAAACAGATTATGTATGTTTAGCCTATGACTGCACAAAACATATGGTATATGCATGAGAGATTTCTTGTTTGGATTATCCCTCGACATACTAGTTTCAGGTGATTATAAGTTAAGTGTGAAAGGGTTCACCTAGAGGGGGTGAATAGGTGAAGGCTAATCTAATGGTCACTTAATGATGAATGATGAATTATGTAAATAATGCGGAAGCTAAAAGCAATTATGACCTAATTAAAACTTATATACTAAACACTATGTATAACACAAGAGTGTTGCCGAATTCCCTGTGAAGGGCTCTGGACAAACTCCTCTAGATTCCCCTTGAATGGGTTGAGGTGCCGCGTTGGCTCTCTTGTTGAATACAAGTGTTAGCAAACAATCCCAAGCAAGTATATCAATGAGCACACAATATATCAAGCATGTATATGTAAAGACAATAGTTGAATGCAAGATATAAATAAGAGACAAAGAGAGAGAGAGAGAGAGAGCAATCGCAAACACAAAGGGTTTGTTTCGAGGTTCGAGCACACTTGCTCTACATCCCCGCCTTCGACACACGAAGGATTTCCACTATGCAAGATCCCAATGGATCTCTCCTCGGTGCCGCAACACCTACAATCCCTCAGACTCTCTAGTCCCGTACACATCGCAAGCCCACCGACTCGCCGAGGCCGCACCTCAAACAATAAGTTCGCACCCGAACCCGAAACAACCGAGTCCACACTTGGACCCTAAACAATGCGAACACAACCGTCCGCCTCCTCAAATGAACAAGAAAAGATCTCTCGGTGATCTAAACACTTTGATCACCAATAAAAGCTCTCTCTACAACACTCATATAGAATGAATAATCAATGGATAGCTCAAGTGTGGTGTGAGAAAAACAAGGAAAGAATCTTTGGTGATCTACAACACTTTGATCACCAATTACAAACTCTCACAACACAATCCTATGGATAGATAAGGTAATGGATAGCTCAAGTGATTGTGAGAAAAACAAGGAAGAGAATGGTGGTGAAAAACTCAAAGACTTTCTTTTAAAACACTCTTGATAAACTCTCCTTTTAATTGGAAATATTTGCTCTAATTTTGTGGAGAAAAACCTCTGGAATGAATGGGAAAAACTGGCTCTAAAAATTTCTCCAAATCTTAGTAAAAACAGTCCACAAACCCCCAATATATAGGCTGTCAAAAACTAGCCGTTGGGGTTCTGACAGGCCTGCCGGTCGACCGCGCCGGTCGACCGCCAACGGTCAAAAATCCGACCGTTGGAGACTCCGGTCGACCGGCCCGGTCGACCCAGAAGAACAGAGAGCACTGCTCTCAGCTCCGGTCGACCGGCCCGGTCGACCGCCCTCAGAACTGCCAGACGTGCACGGTTCTGTGCACGTCGGTCGACCGGCCCGGTCGACTGGCCGGTCGACCGACCTCTGTGCAAAGGGTTAACTTGGAGCACAGTTTTGAGGTCTAAAACATTCGAATTTGGGAATAAGTATATAGGATGAAGTTGTAGATATTGAAGTCTTCTTTCTAATGCAACTTAAATCAAATCAATATCAATTCAGGATTGAAAGTTATCAATAAAATACTAAAAGGTATCAAATCAGAAACTGTAAACTGTTTTTAGAACAAGAATAGATTTCAACCCAATATTTGACATTCTTAACATTTAAATCAGAAATGATTATTGAATATTAAATGTAGCTCTAAAAGTCATCTTTAAAATGCAATTTAAATCATGTTAATGAATATAAGAATCAAAAGTTATGATTAGAAAACTAAAAGAATGTTGAGCAGATTAGCAGAACGGTCGAGAGTTCTAAAATGGTTTTGGTTAAAAACACATGTATATTTGAAACACCAAAAATCAAAACGGTATTTTTCTAGAACTAAAAATCTTTTATGAAAACACATATAAATCAAGAGTGTGTGTGTGATATGAACTTGAGCAATCCATCAACTATTCTATCCTTTACATTTTAACTAAAACAAAATCTTATAAAAACAAACTAGACACAAGTCTTGATCTTGAAGTCTTCCCTTGAAGTCTTCTCATCTTCTTGACTTGGTCCACACACGATCCAACGAGCTCAACTCTTGATGTGGTCTTGATGCATAGGCTCGTGAATCAACTAGTGCTAGCTCCAAAACTTGACTTTAAATCCTTTGTTGAAGCTCCACACCTACTAAGATCTTGATCATAAATCTGTCACTAATTAAACACAAGATCATTAGTAAACATAACTTCATGAGTTGATCATCATCAAAAACTAGGGTGATGGGCTTTGGGCCAACAATCTCCCCCTTTTGATGATGACAAAACTCATGGAGTTATATATGCATGGATTAAAGTAAAGCTTCAAAGAAGCTCCCCCTTAACTCATGCATACAAAATAAATAATGGATATGGCAATCAGGCACATGAATATGTATGCAAGTATGGAGATAAAACATGCAACAAGCATAAATCAAAATCTTTTTCTCCTATTTGCAACACAAAACTTATATGCATAAACATAAATCTTACTCAACCATGCATATAAACTCAAATTTTTCTCCTATTTGTAATACAAAACTTATATGCATAAATAACAAGGAAGACAAATACTTCTCCCCCTTAAGCAATGAAAACATGCATATAAACTCAAATACTTCTCCCCCTTTTTGTCAATCATCAACAAAGGGTTCAAAGTAAAAACAAATCAAACAAATTTTCTCCCCTTTTTGTCAAAAACAAAGAGATCAAGAGGGGTAATACAAATCAAAAAAATTTTTTTTTTAATTTTTCTTAAACAAAATTTTGAATTTTTCTTAATAAAACAAATTTTGAAGGTATCAGAGCTCTTGTAAAACAAACAAATTTTTAAGATACCAAATTTAAAATAATCATTATTGTAAAACATATTGGTACCAATTGAAATTTAACAAATATGAAGTTGAAGCATTTTGATATCAATGGTAAACATAATGATCAAAAAATTTTTATTTTTCATCATAAACTTTGTGCTTTTAAAAATGTGAGCCAATTAAAAGTTAAGCACATGAAAATCATATATATGTATGAGAAATGAGTATACCAAGTGAAATTGATACATATATATATATATATAAGAAACAAAATATGAGTATATACAAAAAATTATCAATTTAGATACCAATTGAAAGAGTCCAATGATACCAATTGACATCACAATAGGATCAAGTGTATATCTCATAACCTACCACCCTTCATATGTACAAGGTAAAAGATTTTCAATGAAGCATACAAGGCATGATCGCCCATCCATCCTCCCATAGACGGTAGGGTTTTCAAAAATAATTTGAAAATAGTATAGTATTGAAAATCACTATCAAATGAAGAATAATTAACTAGTTAAAGATAATTTTTGAAAAACTAGTTAAAGATCCTTCAAAACATGAAATCAAAGCATATGTATTTCATGAATCATACCAAATACACAAATATGACACTCAAGATCTATAAAACTCATAAAAAGATGTTCATGAAATAAGGTCATGACAAAATGAATAAAGTGTGAGTGTTCAAAGTCATGTAAGTAGCATTATCATGAAAATGGTCATTGAAGCTCAATAAGATGAATAACATTTTATAAAACATGAAAATTTATTTTTCAATAAAACAAACAAACTTCTAGGTTTATGTATGATTTATCCAATCCTAACAATATACATACATATCCCAAACATAAAAGAGTCTATTAAGGTATTTGCATGAAGGCAAGAGACTCACGGATATACATGTATATTTATTAGATTTGAAATAAAAATACATATACATGAAGTAAAACATAAAAATAGGCAAAACATGTATAAAAGAGAATCATCAAAACTAGTCTATACATATGCACATAGTGGGTACAAATGAGCATGAAGTGCAAAACTATATAAAATAAATGTAGCTCACTATTTGTACATGTAAAATACAAGTTTTGATAAAAACTACATCTAAGCATGTTTTTACCACATGAAGCACATAAAACACAAAACATGAACATGCTCAAAATATTATAAATGAACTAGCATGTACATAAATAAAATGGGAGTTTAGAGATTGTTACCAACTCCAAAGCTCCAATATGATGGTCTTTTTCACCAAAACCTCCTTGATAGCGGTGCATCAAAAAAATATGTCCATCTAGTCCACGTGCAACCACCACCAAGGCACCAAATCTCTCACGTCTTGTGAGAGCCCTCACCTACATCAAAAAACATGGTGGAGGTTTTGGTACCCATTTTTTCTTGGGTCCTTGGGGATTAGTCTTGTTGTAAGGCACCCAAACATTTTTATTAGTAAAATTTGAAACATGCAACTTATCAAAACAAAATTTTCCTAGATGGCCTTTGCGGCCACAATGTGTACAAGTGTACACCTTATGATGCTTATGAGTGTGATTGTGATCGTGGCATGCAACATAAGCAAATGCATGATGAGAGTGATGTGCTTGAACATGAGGAGTTTGTTTCTTTGCAAACATGGACTCCAATCTAGAATGGTTGAATGCACATGTGCTCAAATTAGAGCTCAAACAATCTATTTTATTTTTCAACATATTTATCTCATTAGTGGTGGCATGTAAAGCATGATGAGATAAAGAATCATTTTTCTTATTTCTTTTAGAAACAAATTCTTTTCTTTTTCAACAAATTTTCTTTTCAAGGAGTAATTTTCTTGCAAAACACTTTCTCTTGTTTTTCCACCAAATCAATTTTATTTTTCAAAGTAGTGTTCCCTTCACATAAATCATTCAATTTTGAAAGCAAGAAAACATTCTCATTTTTCAAATCTTTATTTTCTTTTTCTAAGCATGCCATTTTATTTTCTAATGAATCTTTTCCATCAACCATGGCATCAAAATTCTTTTTCAAATTTTTGTTATCTTTTTCTAAACATGCAATGTTAGATCTAAATGTATCATGTTCTACATGCATGCAAGTAATGTTCTTTTTCAAATTATTATTCTTCTTTTTAATCATGTCATATTTCTCAAGCAATAGTTGACAAAAAGTAGATAGCTCATCATATGACATGTTATTATCCTCATCCTCGGATTCGGAAGTTACCTCAAGGGGGTTATCCCCTTGGACCATGTAGCACTTGTTGGAGATGTCGCTTCCAACATCCGAATCACTGCCCGCATAGTATTGATCATTTTCGCCAAGGGAGAGGAGGGTGTTCCAAACTACAAAAGCCAAATCAAAGTTAGAAACTCTAGATAAATAAACATCATCTAGGGTAGACTTTAAAGCATGTAGGGCTTTTGCATTAGCCTCAAAATTCTTACCATCTAAACAATATGCATTATTAGTAGTGGCAAGATAAACATGATAACCTAAGGCTTTGAGGTACAAGGACATCTTCACCTTCCATATATGGATGTTAACAATGTCAAACATGGGTGGTGACATGAAGTCCATAGTGTGTGTACAAAAATATTGTGATTAGCCTAAAAATAAGGATCTTTAACTCTAGGTTGTTAGACCAAATCAGAGTACCAAGCTCTGATACCAATTGAAAGGGTTCACCTAGAGGGGAGGTGAATAGGTGAAGGCTAATCTAATGGTCACTTAATGATGAATGATGAATTATGCAAATAATGCGGAAGCTAAAAGCAATTATGACCTAATTAAAACTTATATACTAAACACTATGTATAACACAAGAGTGTTGCCGAATTCCCCGTGAAGGGCTCTGGACAAACTCCTCTAGATTCCCCTTAAATGGGTTGAGGTGCTGCGTTGGCTCTCTTTGTTGAATATAAGTGTTAGCAAACAATCCCAAGCAAGTATATCAATGAGCACACAATATATCAAGCATGTATATGTAAAGACAATAATTGAATGCAAGATATAAACAAGAGACAAAGAGAGAGAGAGAGAGAGCAATCGCAAACACAAAGGGTTTGTTTTGAGGTTCGAGCACACTTGCTCTACATCCCTGCCTTCGACACACGAAGGATTTCCACTATGCAAGATCCCAATGGATCTCTCCTCGGTGCCGCAACACCTACAAGCCCTCGGACTCTCTAGTTCCGTACACACCGCAAGCCCACCGGCTCGCCGAGGCCGCACCTCAAACAATGAGTTCGCACCCGAACTCGAAACAACCGAGTCCACACTTGGACCCTAAACAATGCGAACACAACCGTCCGCCTCCTCAAATGAACAAGAAAAGATCTCTCGGTGATCTAAACACTTTGATCACCAATAAAAGCTCTCACTACAACACTCCTATAGAATGAATAATCAATGGATAGCTCAAGTGTGGTGTGAGAAAAACAAGGAAAGAATCTTTGGTGATCTACAACACTTTGATCACCAATTACAAACTCTCACAACACAATCCTATGGATAGATAAGGCAATGGATAGCTCAAGTGATTGTGAGAAAAACAAGGAAGAGATGGTGGTGAAAAACTCAAAGACTTTCTTTTAAAACACTCTTGATAAACTCTCCTTTTAATTGGAAATATTTGCTCTAATTTTGTGGAAAAAACCTCTGGAATGAATGGGAAAAACTGGCTCTAAAAACTTCTTCAAATCTTAGTGAAAACAATCCACAAACCCCCAAATATATAGGCTGTCAAAAACTAGCCGTTGGGGTTCTGACAGGCCTGCCGGTCGACCGCCCGGTCGACCGCCAACGGTCAAAAATCCGACCGTTGGAGCCTCCGGTCGACCGGCCCGGTCGACCCAGAAGAACAGAGAGCACTGCTCTCAGCTCCGGTCGACCGGCCCGGTCGACCGCCCTCAGAACTGCCAGACGTGCACGGTTCTGTGCACGTCGGTCGACCGGCCCGGTCGACTGGCCCGGTCGACCGACCTCTGTGCAAAGGGTTAACTTGGAGCACAGTTTTGAGGTCTAAAACGTTCGAATTTGGGAATAAGTATATAGGATGAAGTTGTAGATATTGAAGTCTTCTTTCTAATTCAACTTAAATCAAATCAATATGAATTCAGAATTGAAAGTTATCAATAAAATACTAAAAGGTATCAAATCAGAAACTGTAAACTGTTTTTAGAACAAGAACAGACTTCAACCCAATATTTGACATTCTTAACATTTAAATCAGAAAATGATTATTGAATATTAAATGTATCTCTGAAAGTCATCTTTAAAATGCAATTTAAATCATGTTAATTGAATATAAGAATCAAAAGTTATGACTAGAAAACTAAAAGAATGTTGAGCAGATTAGCAGAACGGTCGAGAGTTCTAAAATGGTTTTGGTTAAAAACACATGTATATTTGAAACACCAAAAACCAAAACGGTATTTTTCTAGAACTAAAAATCTTTTATGAAAAACATATAAATCAAGAGTGTGTGTGTGATATGAACTTGAGCAATCCACCAACTATTATATCCTTTACATTTTAACTAAAACAAAATCTTATAAAAACAAACCTAGACACAAGTCTTGATCTTGAAGTCTCCCTTGAAGTCTTCTCATCTTCTTGACTTGGTCCACACATGATCCAACAAGCTCAACTCTTGATGTGGTCTTGATGCATAGGCTCGTGAATCAACTGGTGCTAGCTCCAAAACTTGACTTTAAATCCTTTGTTGAAGCTCCACACCTACTAAGATCTTGATCATAAATCTGTCACTAATTAAACACAAGATCATTAGTAAACATAACTTCATGAGTTGATCATCATCAAAACTAGGGTGATGGGCCTTTGGGCCAACAAAGTGTACATAATTTTGTTAGCCCAATCTATTTATTTTATACGAATTATGTATGTTCAGCTTATATTGCACGATACATATGATATATACATGAGGATTTTCTTATTTGAATTATCCCCTCAACATACTAATTTCGTGTGATTAGAAGCTGGGTATACATAGTTTTCTGTCCAATCACATTAGTTTTTCATTACTTTTATTATGTTGTATCTAACATTTAATATAAGATATTCCATTGCAAGCTTGTGTGCGCATCTTCCTTCCTCCCCCGAAAGTCTGCACCTCCCGCTGATGGGATTTCCTATTCGAAGACAGCTACGCAGACTCCAGCCTATGGGCTCCCTCCGTTAAGGGTTCCAATCCTGCTCGGATTCCATACTTTAATGCAAGGATTTTCCTTCTCAAAGTCCCAAGATTATACCTCCATTGATGGGATTTCTCCCACTCGAAAGCAATCATGATTCCAACTCCACTGCTAGAATTTTCTCCACTCAAAGGTCAAAAGTTTGCAGGTACCATTGATGGGACTATCCCCCATTTAGAAATAACATAAAAGGCTTATGAAATCACTTTCAGGAAGAACCAACCATACCGGTGATAGAGATCAGCACTCTAAAGAGGCGTGATCATTTCGATTCCAAAAAAAGCCAACGATAAAGCAAGTCAGACAAGATCTATAAAATCATTTCCATTCCAAAGAAACATATATGTGTTTTATTCTGAAAAATCCTTCCATTCCGAATATATTCATTTAAATACATATTTGATTACATCTAACAAGAGTAATACAAAGTTTCATTACACTTCTGTGTTTATAATTTTGAAAAGAAATACAGATGATCCGATCAGATTCCTCCATTCTGCCACTACGTCCAGCCCCACCTCCGAAGTCTGAAGATACATCCTCTAGAGAACGTCCACTGAAAGACACGACCTCATTACTCATACCACCATCCAGAGTCCTCGAAAGAAGCTCCGAGAGATTCAAAATAAAAGTTCCTCCAGTGAAAGTTCTTCTCCTCTCTGCCTGAAACATACCTCCAAGGAGCCAAACTGGAACCACCATCCTCAATGCATCTCAGGGAGAATGACAAGGATTCCCAAAAGCCCTCCAAAGTCACTACAATGCCCCAGGCTCCAGATGGGATTCGGTAAGACACACAAGGCAATGATGTCCAACTAGAATGGAACCTGCAAGACACACACGACAGTGATGATATCATACCACATTCTTGTGCTTCGAAGAAGACGTCTGATTTTGAAAAAGAGAGTGATTCATCGTGGAGCCCCAACAAAAACACCCCATCATCTCTTCCTATTGCTCGCTGCACAAAAGGAATCCTCAGGCATCAACATCTGAGCATACTAATGCCTACAAGACATGACTGGACGGCTGCGAAATCGCACTAACAACTCAGAGCCACCACTTCTGATCAGAGATGGACTCCCATCTGTCACCCCCGATGGCAGCACCTTGTCATGTTAACTAATGTGTCGTAACAGGGTCATCATGAAAACTAATGCGGCACACCAACTAGACTTTTGCATGGAGAGAGCCTGACCACCATTTCATCCACCTTCATTCTCTCCTTTTCCATCCTCCATTTGATGAAGAAGAAAAAAGAAGACATGGCGACCCATCAAAGTAGAAAAGAGTAACTTTGAAGCAAGATTTCCTTAGAGAAGACAGTAAAAGTGATTTTCGTCCAAAGATTCCACTCTATTTATTAAAAAGAGAATCTGAACCACCTCTAATTCAAATTTTTAATCTCAAAAAGTCGGTCCACATCCTGAGATTTTCGATCAAACGAATCAACAGAAAATAAACCGTCATCACCAAAACACAAAACCCTACCTCCTAGTCATTATAACTCCTAGATTCGAAGAGATACGTGATTCGACCCCAAAGAGATCTAGCTGACCGATATGACAGCTGGCAGCCAGTTGTACAACTTGCAATTAATCATGAAGATCCGCATTTATGATCCAGATCCTCATCTGCTAATTGATAAAAATACTGAGTTTAAAAAAGTGTTTATCTGATGTACGATGAACTCTGAATTCCCGCAATTTAACTGTGGTAGCAATGGCTATGCGGATCGATCCTCAGGAAGAGATGCGATGAAAGCATTTTAGTATCTTTTTAAAGACTAATTTGGTTAAATAGTTCTTCTTTAAAAAGAAAAAGAATTCTATGTTAAGTGTTAAAGAAAAGATTGGATTTGATTTAGAGATTAAGGTTTTTAACAGAATTAAAGAAAAAAGACTTACTAATCGTCTGTCACCACTAACTTACTAACCTATGCTAGAATATTCTTCACTTTAGATCATAAAAGTTATACCTTAGAGTTGCATTCAATTCAAGTAAGAAACATAAGATAATAACTTAACTCTATTTGAAATAATCACTAACCAAGACCTAACATTAAACTATCAAAGCCTTTTAAGTATAGAATAAGAAGAAGAATAATAAGAATTCAACATTAAATTACCAAAGCTATCTAAGCATAGGGTAAGAAAAACCATTGGGAAGTATTAACATATATAGATTTAATTAGCTATCGTCATGTGCCTTCAAGAACTTTTACTAATCCTAAGATTAAGCATGCATATGACTCAGTCAATTTATTTTAGAATAGAATTAGAAGTAGTAGTGGAGAGATTAATAAGCTTTGAAATAAATTAGCTACATGTGATGAAGATCAAAGAAAACATGATAAAGAAAAAGCAAGAAAATAATAACAAAAGAGATTGGAAAGAAAAATAGAAGAACCTTATTATTGACATTGTCACCTTCGATTACAAAGAGCTTCCTCCTTCTTTACAAATCAAGACTTGAACTAAACCCTACGAAATTACAAAAGGGAATCGAAAAAGAAATTAAAGAAAAAGCCATAAGTTATGACCTCTAGAATAGATCTGAGATATCCTTTGTTGCTGCATGTAAGGTGGTATTTATAAGAGAAATAAGAAATAAAATTCAGTCGAATATGTACACCCAACTGCCACAGAGGAGGCCAACAAAAAGCCGCGTTTTCGGATTTTGCCATGTTTGCGCAGTAATCCTACAGTGAATTGGGTTGCGTTTTGGTGCATGACTTCTTCTCGTTCGTCTATCTGAAGATATTTCTTCAGAATCATCATTTGAATTCTCGATATGAAGATAATATTTATTACTAAATAACTTGGGAAGCAAGTTATCTCCAAATTTGAATTATCCTCCTTATCTCCAATTAGAATTAGCTTTATCCCATCCATCTTCTAGAAATATATTTTCTGATTTTGAATTTGAATTATGAAGACGATGATACATCCTTTCATCCTCTTGATTTCAATTTGATTTAAATTGAAATCTAAATTTAAATAGGATTAGTAAAATAGAAGCTTCTTGTATCTTTATTTTCGCAATTACATAACTACTGTTTTTCATTGATTTGCAAAGGGGGAAAACTTACAAAAAAGGGTCGAAGAGCTAAATTACAAGTATTCTAAAAGATTACAAGTAGATCTCCTCTGAGATTCTGAAGAAGTATGCCGATAGGAGTCTGGTCAGCGCGCGACCACTTTGTCCTTTTGACGATGCGATCGATATGATTCCCGTCTCGCCTAGTTTGGGGAATCGGAGAACAGGAGGTTGGTAGAACCCTCTTGTTACTTCTCAAAACTTCCTCCACTTAGAAATTCCTTCTCGCCTGGTTCCGGAGATTCCTTGAGAAGAAGGTATTAGGATATCAGCACTCTGATTAGAGAAGTAATTCTCTGAATTCTTGGAAGCAAGAGAATAGATCTCTGTTTAGCCGCCTCTCTCTTTGCCTATGTGCGTTCTGCATCTTTCTCATGGAGCGTGGCCGTCCTCTCCTTGTGCCTCTGGTGAGCTATTTATAGGGAGAGCAAGAGTATAATTGTCTCTTGAAAATATGAAAACAGATTGAGTCAAATCTGTTCAAATCTGGAAAGTAGCCTTACTGCGAGGCTAGGATCAGCTTCATCGAAGCTAGAAGTAGCAGGTAGGTCGGTCTCCTGATCTGTTTTGATCCTTTTCATATAATTGGAAGATCTCCCTTGATCCTCTTACTCGTTTTAGGAGAGTCAAGAGATTATGGCAAGCAACTGCCAAATTTGATCTCAGATTTGATCTTGATTAGATTTGATCTTGATCTTGAATTGATTTGATCTCATCTGGAGATTTGATTGGTCAAAGGTTGACCATGACGGACCCGAAGCGGAGCTGCCGCGTCGAGCTCGCAGCGGAGCTGGAAGGAGCATCTGGCGAAATCAGAAGAAAGCTCTTCAGCGGAGCTAGATAACATCTATGGCGAAGCTACCGAACATCCTTCCGCGCGGTTGCATGTGGCTTCGAGCGAAGCTAACTCTCTGCGGAGTTAACTGAGCACTTCAGGCGAAGCTGTAAGTTAGCTTCCTGATGGAGCTTTGAACGGCTCGAAGGCGAAGTTGGGCAATCTTAGCCTCTCAGGCGAGGCTATCCCTTTGGGCTCATGTGATGCTAAGTGTTGAGCTAACCTAGCATCTTAGACCTGCTGAGGTCTATTCAAAGACAATCTGGGCTCATTGTCTGCTTCACTGGATCAATAGAGTCCAAGTTGCTGATTTGTCCCTCGGAGATGGGTATAGGACTGGTCGCCAGCTTGTCTGTCACTTGTGTTTTATAAATGTCAATAAGTTTAGACATTGTTCAGGCCAGTAAGAATCTTGTCTTTTTAAAGTGTCAACACTAGATTCCTTTATCCTCTAATCACACGAAACTAGTACGTCAAGGGGATACTCCAAACAAGAAAACTCTCAAGTATATACCATTTATTTCATGCAATTATAGGCTCTCTAAAATGTTTACATGTGAATTTGAAAAGGGTTTTGAAGTGCGACCTATCGACAGATTGCATACGTCTACCCTGAGTAGTAAGACCCACAACAGAGTGAGATTCCGACCTCCGAGTAGGGAAAATCCCAGCAGCAGAGTTGGGCCTCTGAGTGAGAGAATCTCAGTAATGGATTTGAGTTTACAATTGCTTCTGAGAGAGGGTTTGACCCATCAGCGGTGCTGTAAACGTGGTAAGAACCTAAAGTGGAGGTGTCCATTGACAAATTAGATGCATCTATCTGAGCGAGGATAGAACCCACAACAGAGTAACGATCTGACTTGGACCTAAAAGAGGGAAATTACCAGGGGTTTATCTACCCGTGGGTTCAGATGAGGGGAGCCTGTAAGTTAGTGTTTGTATTTTGAGTGGGGTATGACCCTTCAATGGAACATCAAACGGGGGCTATGAGAGGAGGAATCCCTTTAGTAGTGTAAGGAATCCGAGCAGGGGTATAACCCATAGCGGAGGGTTTCGACTCCCGTAGGATTCCGAGAGAGGGTCCGTAGGCGGTTGCTTACGTTGCCATCCCTGAGCAGGGGTGGAACCAACAACGGAGCGCGCAAGCATTGGACTCCGAGTAGGAGGATCCCATCAGTGAAGCTGGATTCGTAGTCATCTTTGAGTGGGGGTAAGACCCATCAGTGGAGCGGTGAACTTCGGTAGGACTCTGAGTGGGGTAAATCCTAGCAGCAGAGTGGGTTGAAATGATTGGGAGAAAAATATAATTTTATTTGATAATGAAATGAAATCAAAGTACAAGGAAGATCACGGATAGAGGTACTACTCGGTTAGGGAGGTAGATCGGATCACTCGATTGCTTTGTATTGGTGGATCACGTGTTGAGGTTGGGTAGGAGGCGAAGTGCTCGGCTATCCGGATCCGAAGCCTGCATTGGGTGTGAGGACATATTCTTTGAGGAAGCCCTGACGGATGATCTCTTCCATGTACCTTCGGAGGATCTGACAATGGATGATCTTGTGCCACTTACCATCATGATAGGAGCAGTACTCTTCTGCCTCGAGAAGTGAGGGATCATACTGGATGGTTCTCAGACGCATGACCCAGGGTTAATCCTTGATGGTGTTTAAGACTTTATTAACGAGGAGCCTGATTGGTTTATAGGCTCGACGTGAACTTGGTAAGAGGATATGGGGTGCTTGTCTCTTGTAGGCAGGTTGCCCCTGTTCCAATCTTAGGCATGGGCGGAGGTTTCGTGCAGAGACTTCGACTTTCCTCCATCATTACCATGCTTCGCGGAGTGGTTGGAGGAAGTTTTCATTGCCTCCTCTAAGTAGATGTAGGGTTGAGCTTAGGAAAGAACATCACTCATCCGAGTGACATTGTGCTTCAGGGATGTCTGTACAGTGGGTGAAAGACTTACAGCCCGCTAATGAATGTAAGTGCAGAGACGTCCTCACTGCAGTTGGGGACCTTGGCCAGTTGGCTTTGGAAGTAGCCAATGTAAGATTTAAAGTTGTCACTTGGTTTCATCTTGACGGTGAGAAGGTGGTGGTTGTTTCTCTTAGCTTCCCGGTGAGATGCGTAATGGGTGAGGAAAGCTACAGACACCTCCTCCAAGTTGTGGAGAGAATGTCGAGACAGGGAGTAGAATCAATCTGAGACCACACCTTTCAGGCTGGAAGAGAAGGTAAAGCACATGAGCAGATTATTGCAGGAGTTGAGTACCATTTTGTCCTGAAAATGCCTGATGTGTTGGACTGAGTTGCTAACTCCAGAGTAGTAGTTAAAGGTTGGAGTCGACAACTTTCTCGAAAACTCGCACTCCAAGATCTTTTTTGAGAGGGAGTAACTGGATACTTTGGCAGCAGAGGATGTTGCTCGGTTGTTGAATTACAACTTAGCCTCTTTTCTCTGTCTTTGGATCAACTCGTCAAAAATCCAGATGTCGTGAGATTCTCCGGTTCCAGGCTCTCTTTCCCACTGCGTTGGTGTTGGGAGTTCAAGAGGACAATGATTTAGGCCTAGAGGTGTTCGTTGGCTGCCTCAATGCCTCCTGTTCACGGATGGCATTCTCGAGATCGAGAGCCGCATGCTCCCAATCACGATCTGAGACTAGGTTTGTTACTCCTTCATCTGCTCTTTCATGTTCGAGAGCATCTGAAAGAGCTCGTCTTCGTTTTGTGGTGAGGATGTTTGGACGCTGGCGGCTGCCTCCTGAGGCAAAGAGGAACTGGTGTCTTCAGTAGTATGTGGTTGATCGATAACTGGCGGGGGGACTGTGCCCTCCAATGATGATGATTGCCTTGCCCTTTGACATAGTGCCGTTGAGGGTGACAATTTGCTTTCTTGGGGCCATCAGTGCTGTGGAAGAGGCTTTTTGAGGAAAGTTTTGTGATTTTTGGAAGAGAGATCTTGAGTGTAGGGATTCCGATCTCGATGAAAATACCAATTTATGATAGTAATTTTCACCATAAGTGATTGGATGATCGATCCTCACCACAAACGAGAAATGAAGTGAGGTAGTGCACATAAATAAAGTATAACACAGAAAAAAGGGACACACATGATTTTACGTAGAGACCTTAATCGAGAAAATCACGGAGAGGGGGAGGAACTTCACTATAATTCTCAAGTTATAGGGATTATAGGAATCTAGAAGATGAGTGTAGATTGAAATCAGAATCAGCATCTAGGATCAGAATTGGGATTCGGCCCTTCTTTTCGTTGGAGGAACAGGTCTATTTAAACTTGATTGAGCTGTTGGCATAGAGGCAGATTGGTACGGGCGAGATCTTCATAATTGTACGATTTACACATTGTAACGACCATGATCAATGGTGCTGATTTGTTGGGATTGCATGAGGAATATCTGCCACTGTTCGCGTTGAGTGGCATTACACGTTATGATTGTGGAGGATAATAAGGCTGCGTAACTGTTGGTGGAGATCAGATGTGATCTGTTGCTGGAGCTACTTAGTTAGAACTGAAGTCTCCGAAAT
The DNA here is from genome assembly GCA_038442645.1 of Agave tequilana. Lineage (NCBI taxonomy): Eukaryota > Viridiplantae > Streptophyta > Magnoliopsida > Asparagales > Asparagaceae > Agave > Agave tequilana. Next base: position 35,478 of record JAVJIF010014524.1, on the reverse strand, counting down.
AGATGGAGTTTTAGAGCAGAGAAGATCTTGAGGAGGTTGGATACATCATGGACTTCAGAGGGGGCTCTGATACTTCTCAGAGAGTTAGAAGATGAGAGAGACACGTGTCGTCAGCTTGGATGAGGTGAGATTTTAACCACTACACTTTTTTTTTTGCAAATTAACCCTTAATCGAAGGACCCTCTTTACAAAAGGTAATTAATAATAGACTCTTCAGTATATTCGAAACCCTGGACCCATGAAAAAAAAAAAAAAAAACCTTTCTCATAGAGTGAATTTGACGGGATAAACACAAGTTTTCAGTCTTGACTAAATATAAACAATATTAGAAGAGGTAGACGATTTGTGACCCTACAAAAGGCAATGAATAATTTACCTCACAAGTTATAAGAATTATTTTGCATTTGTACTCATTATTATTCCAACTTCTGTTCATTCTAAGATGATGGAATTATGTAGCTACAATTTAACTTATAACGTTATACATGAAATATACATAAAGACAAAGTGAAGTATATAAATATACAAAGGCTTGGATCGGGTAAAGTTATCACAAATCATATAAATTCAAAGATTATGGTTACGAATGTTTAACAATTACAAGTTATAAATATAATAAAATGCCGAAAGTGAGCAAAACTTTATACAAAAGAAAATTTCTATAGCTTCATATACAAACACCAAGATCTTTTCAAACTTTTGTAATTATTACATACCGAACCCTGCAAAAAAAATTATAGAGTTGGATTTTTCTCAACTCCAAACCAATAGCAGTTCCTCGTGGGTCAGTCTAACCTTCACGGGTCAGGGTCTAGTTTACCCGACCCATTTGCACCAGTAGTTGGCAAAACAAACCATAAGAACAATAATATCCAATGCTTGATTGTTTTGGTACTTGATATGATCTCCAATCCAAGTTCAATACTTGAGTAGCTACTGAAATTAAGAACTAGTTATAATCTTTCAGTTCTTAAGTATTTTGGATAACATACCTCTTCCAAAAGATTTGGATTTTGATTTCCTTTTTCATTCACTATTTAAAAGCAGACCCAAAAAAAATTAAAAAAAAAAAAGAAAATACATGGAAATTGCCAAACCAAACATCCCATAATTTCTTGTAGAAATTTGGAATACTAAGCCTTTTGTCTTTGATAATCCTAAATATGTGGAGAATTAATAGATAATTTAAACTAACAACTTAAAGATGAATTTCTCTTCTCCTACCTTTAACAAGGCACTGACATATTCACCCAATGTGGCCACATGATAAGCCGTTGGGTTTGCTCTCTAATGGGCATCGGTTTGAATCCCATGGGGTGCGACATATGTAAATAGTTTATACTATAGGCTGGAGGTTAACCGCACGCTGCTTCTTATAAAAATAAGGCACTGACATAGCCTTCAAATCTTGCTTTTTTTATATATTTTTTAATCATTATTCAAATTATGAGAACATCACAATCTCAAAATTCTACCAGAAGAGAGGAACACACTACTGCATTTCAAACAAACTAGTACATATACTGAAGAACTGAGATTACAATCAACAAGCAACCCCACATTCTAAAAACCTTATTCACTAATCTTTATTTGTAGATATTATGATCTCTCACAGCCTCACCTGTGACAGCATCTAGCTAGCTACAACTGTGAGTTCAAGCAAGGCACTGAGGGACAGCAACCCCACACGGTGCAAACTTCTTAATGTTCTCACTAGTGAAGTAATTTGCATAGGAGGGATTCTTCTTGTAGTCACAGAAGCATGGCTCCTGCTCCTTGAGCTTGCAACAGCACTCGGCTGTCGGCGCTTTCGACTGCAGGACCGTCTCCAAGCACACCGTCAGCTCGTTCGGTTTGCAGGCCGCCATCACTGCCACCGGGGCCTGGCTCAGCATCGCAGCAGCGAGAACGGCGAAGCAAACAAAGATGAATGATGCCTTCATTCTGAAAAAAACTTAAGAAAGAGTTGGTAGAGATGAAGAATGATAATATGTTGAAGATGGAGTATGAAGGAAAGATTAGGGGGTGTACTTATAGGCGAATGGTGATGTCCAAATTTGTTTCTATGATGCCTACCATTGACAATTGGAACCCAAAATTAAAGATTCAGAGAGGAAACTTGATTGAAAATGCACAAGGCAACCCATGTTAGTGACTTGATGTAGAGATTTGAATGCAAAAGGGAGGGAGTTATGCCAGATTGGCAATGATGTGGGTGATGGTGATAGCAGTGTGAAATTAGTAGCAGCAGCATGTGGGGCTCAGTACATGTGTGAACATCTCACATTTCAATCGCTATCGCAGTACATTCATTGATGCATAAATTGGTAATAATATCTAGGAGTCGCAGTCGATGTAAATAGGGAACCAAAAATTCAGTAACTAAAGTTTAAGCTAATATTAACCAAATAAAAGTCAAGGTTCACTGCAAGAGGAAAATCACAATGAAAATAGACAACTGTGAATGTTCACCATTACTCAGAGCAACCAACAAGGTTACTGTCAGCTTCACTTCTTCCGATTGCGAGTATTATTTTTCATTGTTCCAGTATTGTTCGTCTCTATGGATGTCAATAAATATTACATTTATTGGGCTTTAGAAATAGACGTGCATGGATACGAAGTTCACTGAATTTGTACAGTACACAAATAGCCCATGAATTATACGAGTTTTAAACAATAAATATAATAAACTAATATCAGCATAGCTTTGAAACTAAATTGCTCAGTAGTGAAGAACCATGGGTCCTTACTATTGCTAATAATTTTGTTTGAGGAATCTGATTCCTACCAATTTTCTTCTATGTGGTTGGTGAAAGTGACATCCAGTTATCTTCACTTCCTACAGTTTTGACTCTTGAACTGAAGATGAGAAGGAAAAGTGCACCTTAGACATTCTTTGGCGTCAATGAACATTTCATCTTTACTGGGAGCAAACTGGAATCTCTCAGGCCTGAGCTAATCAAAGTGAAAGCCATTCCTTTCTTCCAAGCTCTTTCGGCTTCCTTGCCCACAAAGCTTGGGACCCTGACTCTCTTATATGGGCGACGTTTGTAGCTTTCTACCTATTACCAAGCAAACAGCCAGCAGCCATGCCGCGAATCATCTACGACACAAATGAACAGCCACCGACTCCCTCCTCCAAGTTCCACGGCCGGCAGAGACCTCTCCACAGCCTTTTAGGTGGAGGAAGAGGTTATGCAATTTCTCTCTCTCTCTCTCTCTCTCAATCTTAATCTCCGATATCGATATTTATCTTAAATAGAAAAAAATTAAAGTATAAGAGGGTTTCATTATGCAGTGGCTAATGTCTTGCTATGGAGAAATAAACGTTTATCAGCTGGGATTCTAGCTGGGGTCACACTGATATGGTTTCTGTTTGAGGTGGTTGGATACCATTTCCTTACTCTACTGTGTTACCTCTTCATCTTGACTATGGTATTGGTGTTCATTTGGTCTAATGTTGCTCCTCTTCTTGATAGGTAAACAAATCTTTTGCACTGCAACTGTTGATAAGTTTATACTATACCATGACAAAATTTGAACCATGGTATAAATTGTCTCAATCTGCTAATATAAAGATTTGAAACAAACCTATTCGCATACCAAAAGCAGTTAATTACGCATGTTTGGTATCTACTGATTCAGATGCACAAATACAGAGCAACGACACAAAGGAGAGAGACTGAAAATTAGATATTACATTTGAATGCATGAAGACATGTATCAAGTATGCAATTTAAATGACAATTTATGGTAGCAAGTAACCAGAAGCTACGACACTTTCGGATAGAGTTTATTTTGAGCATGGTTTTTCTAATATATAACGTGAAAAAGTAAACCGAATTTCACATAATAGTCAAAACATCAGCTTTCATCCATGAGACAGAGAGAGCAGAGTTTTTGCTTGAGAATTTGAGAAGAGAGGACTGAGGTTGCAACTGCAAATTATGAGCATAGATTTCATCTTGAGAGAGCATTGTTCTGTGCATGAGAACTTGAAGGAAGAAGATTTCGGAACAAGACTTGTGTATTGAGATAAAATTGATCATGCAGTTTTCTCAGAGAATGTACATTCTACCAATAAGCTAATAATAAACAACTTAAAATTGTTGAAATTGCAATAGAAAGAATTTTGGATATTAAACAGTAAGCAATCAGAATAGAGAAATCAAACGATCCTCAGTTAATCGCTTGTAGACATGTATCTTCAGCGTGCCACCTTATAAGACAAAATACAAGAGGTATGTTATCATGATACAAGATATTACAAAAGCTTTCTTGATGCTGAGTTGCTTCACACAAACAAAAGCTAATCTAACTTCATATTACAGGGACCCTCCCAGGATTCCTGAATTCCTCTTATCTGAGAGTGCCTTCAGAGACGCCGCTCTAGCTTACCATCGCAAATTCAGACAATTCATGTCCATCCTACATGACATTGCATTGGGAAAAGATCTCAAGATGTTCCTCTTGGTACAAGAGTCAAAAATTCTACACGTTCCAATTTACCGTTCTTCTTAGATAGCGATTCTAATGCAACATGTATTTTCCAGGCAATTGTTTCTCTGTGGATAATATCAGTGATAGGAAGCTATTGCAACGCGCTAAGCCTTTTATACTTGGTAAGAACAAGGGTATTTGTCAAACACTGTATTCATGATCTTATTGCTTGTGATCTTATCTGCTTTTCTCATGCTATAGGTTTCTTGTGCCTTCACACCCTGCCAGTGCTGTATGAACAATATGAGGGTGAAGTTGATCACCTTGCTGCCAGGGGAAGCCAAGATCTGAAGAAAATTTTGAAGAAGATTGATTCAAAGGTTCTCAACAAGATCCCAAGAGCCCCAGTCAAGGACAAAAGCAAAAAGCAGAAATGAGCCGATATAGCAAGTTATGGGGAGCCAAAGTGTGTGAAAAATCCACTAGTTATTCAAAGCAGTTTGTTCCCCTGAGGAAAAAGAGTGTGTGTGTGTGTGTGTGAAATTGAAGGAGAACCCTTGTATGAAAATGTAATGAACATAAACCTGATGCAGACTGCGTGTAGAGTGTCCAAATACCGAAAAAATAGTTTCATTGTGTATATATTTTCAAATTTATTATAAGAACAAGTCTAAAATTAGATTATGTTCCTTGTTGGAAGAGACCAAAGAATGAGTAGTTTACGGTAAAGAGGAGAAAGGGAGGGTGATGAAAGACATAAATCTAACACAATTTTAATTATATATCTTAGCAAATATGCTTTTTCAGAAATGACATGAATGAAAAATGACCAAGTGCTCTATAGACTGGCCAAAAAAAACACCAAAGCAGCATCTAGTGGCAAGCATCAGCAGGTTTGGTTATATATCTTGTGCATGCAGCAAAGTGAGTATGATATCTTCTTGCTGGTTTGTCTGATAAGTTAATAACAGACTTCATGCTCCTAAGTAACTGAAGACAGCCTACAACAGTACATCAGAAGACCTTGACTGAAGTCAGTTCAGGAGTTGCCCCATTAACAAAAATTTTTGGCTGAAACTTTGATCCTATCTTATAAAAAATGCCACTACTTAAGGAGCTAAAGACCAGACCAGGAAAGGAAGACAGAGCGGCATGGATTCCGCCTCTTGGATCCTATCTGCCCAAGATTACTTCCAACTTTATACACTAAACCCAACTTGAGTAGATTGGATCTGTCAAACCAAACAAAACCTGAAATTATAACCCATTCCCACTGAATGTCAAGCTAATCCAGCTTGGGTTCCCTATCCCTATCAGACCTGATACAGGTGTCGCCACATACAATACAACAAATACAGAAAAATGGCTGAAAGCTACCTAAGCAACCACCACTGTCCAATGAATTAAACAATCCATACAAAACTTCAGCAAGAACAACCAATAATTGCAGGCAGAAGAAAGAAATTGATCATGCAATTGTTGAGAATCTTACGTTCTAATCATATGTTGAAACAATAAAATATCTGATACAAGAGAGAGTTTTCAGTAACGAATAGTTTGGCTATAATTAAATGAGGAAGCTAATACATAAGTGAACAAGGAAAACATTGGAACTGAATCGTTGTTAATTTATTGCGTCAGTTCAGGGATGAGATGCAGAAGAATGGCAGTGAGACGTTTAAAAGATAGAGCAACTGTAATGGTGGTGAAGCTACAAATATGTAAAGGAAAAGGACAAATTATTTCAAAAATAACATATTTTGATGCAAGACTTTGCCAACAAAGTTCTTAGTTGGATTATGATACATTATCGTATAATTTGACGATATTTCCCGCTAGTTAGAAAGCAGGAACAAATCAGCTGATTACTATATTCTCCATTGTAAACAATACAAAGATCATTACTTAGTATACACATCATCACTTGAAAAGAACATATAGTAAAAGATGACCTTATACTCCCATGCTTCTCCTTATCTCTGTCGAAGATATATCCATGCGGAACTTGTCCTCCGGTATTGAGATAAACATATCCTTCAGCTCTTTAGGTATATCAAGATCTTCAAGAACCTGTAGAATTCCAAAAAGCAGTGAATTATTACCTTGAGAGGAAAATGAGCATAGAATATACTATATGAAATACGAACTAATCTACCTTGAAAACTCCATCAACCTTTCTACCGCCTACAAGGAATGTGCAACCAGTTCTCTTGCATCCAATCAGTGTATCCAGCATATTACCACGATCTCCACCATAATACTTAGGCTGTGAAATAAAGAACATTATTTAGTAAGCATTCAAATGTTTAGTTCCTTTAGGACAAGAAAGGGAAGTTACTATTGCTACAAAGGAAGAAGCTTTAGTAAATACAAAAGTTTTGCCATTCTAAGCAATTGGCGATCTATCTTCTGAGCTGAAGTCAGATATGAGGAAGTGGGGCTTGTAGTTCATAACACAGGTCAAAAAGGTTCAGAATGTGGATCTTGTCCAGTTGTCCAACATGACTTTAGATACATACAGAGTGTTTTGCAGCTTTAGAAACACAATCTGATCCAGATATTCTCTCCTGCAATTTAAAACTGATCATTTTTCAAGCTTTACGACGAGAAAGCTCAAAGACGCACAAATTTTTTGGTTTCAAAGCGTGTACATGGTGAAGGATAAAGCAGTGTATTATTGTGGACAATCATCAATATTAAGTTTATTAGATGGAGCATAGATCCAACCATAAGCACCAAAGTCCAACTTGTTAGGATTTTGCCTTGTTTTCAAGAGGAAATAATGGTCCAAGAAGATCTAATCGAGTTGGAGAAGATGATGACTTGAAGCAGAAGAAGCAAACTAAGTTGGTATAGATTAGTTGACTTATAAATTATATAAGTCGACTAATACTCAAGACCAGTCGATTAGTAGTCGACTGGGCAGATACAGAAGCAGATACAGAGAAAGATTGTTATACAGTAGTCGACTTATAAGTTTTATAAGTCAACTAATGAAAAAGATTAGTCGACTAATCCACATGATAAGTCGACTAACCAAGGTATTTTCTGAAGTAGAATCAGTTTTCTTTTCAGGCGCAGGTTTCATTTTTTGGTGGAGTACGAATGGAATTCAATTCCTATTCTATGAAGACTTATTTCTAAAGATTAAAGTATCTAAAATTCTTCTAGATTAAGAAGATCAACTCCTAATAAGATTGAGCAATATTCTTCAAGCATCCAACGGTCAAGATCATCTCATAGTCCAAATAGTTGTTTTGTAAAATCTTATAAATAAAGGTTGTAATCCAGTATTGTAATTGTCTCAAACAATAAGAAAATTTCAAGTAAAAAAGATCAGAGAAAGTTAAGAAAGAGAAGAGCAAGGTGAAGGTGCATAGAGAGAAGGTACACTCTTGTAATTTAGATCTAGATTCAAGGCAAATGTGAATACTCTTGTGGGGTCAAGAGGAAGGTTTGATCTCTTTGTATCAAGTTTATTATAAATCTCTCTCAAGTTCTTTCCCCGTTGACGTAGGCCAAATTTGGACCGAACCACGCTAAATTCTCGTGTTATTTCTTATTACTCTTTTGTCTAGATATTACTAGTTTTCTTTACAACAGTTTTCTTTTTGCAAGTATCATCATATTGTCAAATTCCGCAAACATCGATCTCGGGAATAACAATTAGTATCAGAGCGCCGATTTGTTACAACAATTAGTATCAGAGCTAAAAGTTGATGAAGGGCGATATGTCGAAAATAAGAAATTCTACGACAAAGTTAGAGATCGAGAAGTTCAATGGCAAAGAAAGATTCAGTTCATGGCAAAAGAGGATGAAGATATTGTTGGGGTGCAGGGTCTTCACATAACCTTGCAGGGAAAGTCAGTAAAACCTGCAGGTACGTCAGATGAGAATTAGGAGATGGATCTAAAGGCGACAAGCACGATCCAACTATGTCTCGCAGACGAAGTGTTGTACAACGTAATGGATGAAGAAATGGTTACGGGATTGTGATCAAGGTTAGAAACATTATATATGACAAAAAGCCTCTCCAACAAGCTGTATTTCAAGAAACAACTATATGGACTACACATGAAAGAAGGGAGAGCGGTGTTAGAGCATTTAAACTTCTTCAATAAGGTCAGTGAGCTTCTAACTGTTGATGTCAAGATCAATAAGGAGGACAAGGCGTTGATATTTCTCAGTGAAGCTTCCACTGTTATAGGATCACACGTCACCACTATGCTCTATGATAAAGAAACTCTCATCTTGGAGGAGGTCACGTCAACTGTCTTATCTAATGAGATTTAGAAAAAAATCAAATCAAGAGGAGCAGACAAGATTGTGTTTGATGGTCACGGGAAGGAAATGAAGAGGAGAAGGAAAAAAAGGTTTGGGCTCGTCAAAGGCGTGTTACTTTTGCCACAAGTGTGGAGGGTTATATAAGCTAAAGGAAGAAAATTCAGTTCAAGATGGAGTTTCAGGGATAAACTTGGAAGGAAGCTCATCACGAGGTGGAGCTTTAAGGAAGACTGTAACAGGACGTGAATCGGGTCAAAGTGTTGCGGGAAAGAGAAAGGGTGCATTCAGGTAAGGTCCGAGATGGTCCAAGCCATGGCGGTAAATCCGCCAAAGTCCCCGAGGAAAAGGGACAAGAGTTAAAAGTTTCACGGTATGGTTACAACCAAGGAAAGAATCAAGATAGTAATCTAAAATCTCAAGGTATTTTACTAAAGGCTTGAAAAGCAAGTCAAGGTGGAGATTGTTAGGATTTTGCCTTATTTTTAAGAGGAGATGATGGTCCAAGAAGATCCAATCGAGTTGGAAAAGAAGATAGCTTGAAGTAAAAAAAGCAAACCAAGTTAGTGTAGATTAGTCGACTAATGCTCAACACCAGTCGACTAGATAGATACAGAGAAGGATCATTATATAGTAGTTGACTTATAAGTTTTATAAGTTGACTAATGGAAGAGATTAGTCGACTAATTCACATGATAAGTCGACTAATTGAGGCTTTTCTGAAGCAGAATCAGTTTCCTTTTTGGGCGTAGGTTTCTTTTTCTAGTGGAGTACGAATAGGATCAATCTTATTCTATGAAAGTTTGTTTCTAAAGATTAAGGGTGTAAAATTCTTCTAGATCAAAGAGATCAACTCCTAATAAGATTGATCAAAATTCTTCAAGTATCCAATAGCCAAGATCATCTCATAGTCCAAATAAGAGTTATTTTTAAAATCTATAAATAAAAGTTGTAACCTAGCATTGTAACTGTCTCGACAAGAAAAAATATCGAGCAAAAGAGATCAGAGGAAGCTAAGAAAGAGAAGAGCAAGGTGAAGATGAATAGACAGAAAGTATACTCTTATAATCTAGGTCTAGATTTAAAGGAAAGGTGAATATTCTTATAGGATCAAAAGAAATGTTAGATCTCTCTGTATCAAGTTTAGTAATAAAGCTCTCTCGAGTTCTCTTCCCGTAGACATAGGCCAAGTTTGGGTCGAACCACGTTAAATCCTCTTGTTATTTCTTATTACTCTTTCGTTTAGGTAACGTTAGTTTGCTTTACAACAGTTTTCTTTTTGTAAGTATCATCATATTGTCAAGTTATGCAAACGTCGATCCCGGGAGTAACAATTGGCATCAGAGCGCCGATTTGTTACAACACAACTCTAGATCCATATCCACACAACGAAGCGCACACACATTATACACCCGGTTATTGTACAATTAGATGGGAAGAGGGGTGAGATACGAGAAGTAAAAGGGGGACGGCCCACCATCTGCTATGTCATTAACTGGTGCCTCCTATTTAGGAGTTAAAATTGAGGAATTAGGAGGAAAAATCAATAGTATCAGGTATAATGTAAGTGATAAATATTATCAGTTAAAGCAGTAATATAAATAACTTGGAATATCCAACATTTCCATTGTAAAGGAATTGCAGATATTTCCTCTCAAATACTTGCAAGTTGATATGTTTCACGTGCCAGGTGCCTGAAATATGACTACGACATTTCGCACCCACATATGGTGTGAGTTCTCAATATAATCATCTATACATTCATGTTCACCATTCTTCTGACTGGAGATGGGTACTGGTGTACTTCTCCACATGTGCAACATGGTTCTATACTTTTCATCAGATCAACCGTAAATCTGTAACCATCTAATTTCATTGTGCATCTAAATGAAAATATACAACACGGGAAGGTACCAATTTTTAGGTGCTTCCTCGCCTAGCCTAAATCTTATTCCTTCCCTTCTTTTCGTGTAGTCATTTCCTTTTAGTTCTCTTACTATTTCTTTCTGTATTTCTGGACAGGTTTTGAACAAGAGATATATGCTGTTGCCACTGAACAGAAATGAATGTTCAACTTTTTCTTGAAATTATGCAAAACATCTTTACAAAACTTCTTCAAAAACCTTAAGTACTCACATTGACAAGCCTTGAAGCAGTGTCTGCGCCAATTACAAATGCACTTCCAGGAAATAGTTCTGCTTTCTTGTAGAAAAAGGGCTGGTTTGAAATAATCACAGTCTTCCCTGTAGCAAAGAAGAAACGAAGTAAATATGACCAACTCCATGTGACTCACAAGAAGTTACAGAGGTAATGGCCAAAATTTCCTTACAAAAAAGTTTAACTTAAATATAAAAGAACAAGTGAAGAAACAGTACAAAAGCATTGCAATGTTTATAAACCAAAGAAGAATCGTAAAGCAGTCCACAATCTCATCATATACACACGCATCCACACTTACAGACAGAGAGTTTGCATCAACTTTTAGCTAGATGATTCAACACTTCATGAACCATCAAACTGCTTATATCACGCACATGGATGCATAAATGTTATTGCAGTTTTTCAAGTGCATTAAAGTGCACACGAACCAAAAGTGTGAATTTGAAATATCATCCAACTTCCGAAAGAGCTGTTCAATCTTTTTTTTTTTCTTTTTCAAATTATACTTGAAGTATCTATTCAGCCCTATCTTAAGCTAACTTACATGAGAAATTGAGCCATAATTCTATTTACAAATTCATCTGTGCATGTCTGAACCACTTCTTCTTTGCGTTTACGTGTGTACCCGCTAGGTTGTTTTTTTTTTTTTTTTCCTTTTTTTTTTTTTTTTTTTTGTGGGGGGGGGGGGGGGGGGGGGGGGGTGTGGGGGGGGGGGTTGTTGGAGGTTGGCAACAATCAGTGTTTACCATATTTAAGATATAAAGTAGTTCCAGATAAACAAGACGAAATGATGGTGAATCCTGCAAGCATTTCAAAGATCTTATGTCTCCAAATTTGTTATAGGTATTTTTATTACTATGACACTACAATTCTAGGGCACCTGATGTGCATGTATTGTCATTTCTGTGAATGCCACTTATTATTATTTTTTAAAAAAATTTCTTTTCAAATAACAAGGTGGATAACTGCAACCCTATCCCCTAGATAGGGTAGAACATGTTGGCCAAAGGCCCTTCACTTTAGTTTTAATGATGACTAACTTATGAAGTTAAGTTACTAATGATCTTATGTTATATAGTTTCAGTTATTGATCAAGATGTTAGTAGGTGTTTAGCTTCAACAAAAGATTCAAAGTCAAGTTTGGAGCTAACACTTGTTGATTTAAGAGCTCGCGCGTCAAGATCGCATTTTGCACTCGGATGGAGTCAAGCTCTATGGATCGTGTTTGGATCGAGTCATCTAAGAGATGAAGATCGAAGAGAAAACTTGTATCTATGTTTATTTTAGTTTTTGTTTAGATCTTATGTAAAGATAGTTAGTCTTGATATGCTCAAGTATATACACAAGTTCAAAAGTTTTGATTTCAGTTTAACCGTTTTCAGATTTTCAAGTATACATATATCTTTGGTTTCATGAATAGATTTCATCAAAAGTAGTTTACATGGTTTATATATATATAGTGGATTCATCCATATACACTGTTTGGTTCATAATGTTTAGAAACTTACTTTGATGTATTTCTAGTTCATGATTTCAAGTTTTGTTTAGTTTTGCATTTTATGTCAAAAACATAGATATCTTTTATATGTGTATTGGGGTCTTATCCATACACACTATGCTTTAAAAAGTGTTTAAATATCATGTTTTGTATTATACAAGTTGAGAAAAATCAGTTTTCCTTTAGAAGTTTGGTTTTGGAAAATACCATTTTTGGTTTAAAGCTTCATTTCCATACCTCAAAAATAGTTCAAATAGTTTGTAATATGTGTTGATTTTTGATCACACATATTTGTATCAAATATTTATAAGAACTTATTTTTGTGAAATTTTATGTATTTTATTTGAATTTTTAGGGTTTTAAAAGACTAAGTTTTCAATCCCTAAAAAACTAGTCTGAGCCTTCTGGCGGTCCACCGACCGGTCGATCGGACCAGAGCTCGGTCAACCGGTCAGTCGACTGACATGCACGGATCCGTGCACACAGCCCATGACTATAGGCCGGTCGACCGACTGGCACTACCCAACTCTCGAGTAAGGCCCGGTCGACCGATAGGTCTTTGACTTTGGGCCGGTCGACCGAGCAGTCGACCGACAAGCAAATTTTGCCTTGGGGTTGGTCGATCGGGAGGTTGATCGACAGTACCAAACGGTCAAAAATCTGACCATTGGCCGGTCGACCGGGCGGTCGACCGACAGCCTGTTCTGGGCAGTTTTGACCCCAACGGTTAGTTTTTTTCAAACCCTATAAATAGGGGTTGTCAGGATGTTTTCATCAAGATTTCTAAGAGCAAAATTTCTCATCTTTTCAAGTGTTTTCCAGCAAGTTTCAAAAGAAGTTTTGAGCCAAAAATCTCTATCTTTATTTGTTTTCAAAGTTTTAAAAAAATCAAAGAAATACAAGTTTTAAGAATTCTATTTGTTCTTTATTTTTCATATCTATTAAGAAGTTTTTCCCAAGTATTTTCCTTATAGTTTCTTTTTCAAACACTTTGATTTCTCACATACTGGAACCATTCAATTCAAAATGTATATTTCGGATTTTGTTTTTGTGAGAAAAATTGTTTGTGATCCTTTGAGATCACTAAGTATTGTTTGTGATCATAGGATCACCAAGTTGTAAATCTTTTCTCTGCTTTAGCTTTGTGCCTTCCCTCTTGTGTAGAGGTGATAGTCTTTGAGATGGGAGTTGTGTACTTCCAGTGTTGAGTTGTAATTCCTCAGTGGAGGTCCCTTTGTGGAAGATCCTGTGTGGACATCGGTGTTTTAAATGTCGGCTGACATTTTCAAAATGTGGCCGACATTTCGTTTTCAAGCCTTCACCGCCACGACATCCCCACCCGCATTTGAAATGGCGTTTTAGAAAATGTCAGCCGACATTTCAGGAAAAAATCCGATATGTCGGCCGACATTTCCTGAAATGTCGGCCGACATTTTGAGAAAAACTCAATATGTTGATTGGTCTTGGAAGTTAGAGCAATTGAGAAATTTTAACAATGGATTAGTGAATATATGCTAAATGTTTAAGTTTATTATACATATCCTAAATATATTTATGTAGTTTTGCATAAGTTATGTATGTATTACCTTGATAAAAAATTTTAAATTACATTATTTAAGACATCTAGGATCTATATTTGTTATCCGTCATGACGTCCGAAATTTACTAAATGGCCCTGAAATATCTCCGAAATCTAAATCCGACATCCGATTACAACATCCGACATTTCCCTTATATCCGACATTTAAAACACTGGTGGACATAGTGAAAATACTTCTATGTGAAGGCGAGGATGCAGAGCAGTAGCTCGAACCTCGAAACATATCACTGTGTTTGTGTTTGATCTATTTTCTCTCTCTTTATATCTTGCATCGTTATTACTTGCTCATATTCAATACATGCTAGACATAGTTTGTGTGCCCACACTTGTGTTCAATCAAAAAAGCTATTGAAGTCCTCAACTCTTAATCTAAAAGAATCTAGAGTAGTTCCAGAGCCCTTCATGAGAAATTCAGACTCACTATTGATTACTTATAGTGTGTTTGCAATTAGTTTTTAATTTCGCATCATTTGTCCTACATTATCTTGTACACCAATTCACCCCCTCTACGTGTACTTTCAATTGGTATCAGAGTTAGCGCTCCTGATATTCGGTTTAACCACCTAGGAGTGTGATATTGGATTGCTAATCTAGATTTGCATTGCACACATATTAGTTTACACTCATGGACTATCTTGCCCTCCCATGTATGATGTTTCCAACATTGACATGTGAAAATTTAAGATGAGTGCTTACCTCAAAGCATAGGATTGCATGTGTACCCTGCCATTACCAAAAATCTTATGTTAGTAATGACAAGCATATAGAGGCTAATGCACAAGCATTGCATGCACTTAGGCAAACACTAAGCAAAGAATATTTATCTATTGTTTCTCATTGTGATTCCGCTTTTATAGTGTGGAACGCGTTGAGCTCTCTCAAGCAGAGTTCGAAATATCGGCCGAGTCGGATACGACTCGGCCGAGTCGTATCCAACTCGGCCCCCTCCGATACGACTCGGAGGCCCGAGTCGACCGAAGATCGTCGAGTCGACCCGGATCGGGTCCGACTCGGACCCGACTCGGTCAACTCGGCGCCCGTGACGAATCGCCTTTAAAGGCGATTAGGGAGAGAGAGATCAGATCTGATCTCTCTCTTTCTCTCTCGCGCTCGCCGTCCCCCCGCGTCGCCCTCGCCGTCGCCCAAGTAATTCTCCCTCTCTCCCTCTCAGTCTCTCTCTCCCCCCTCTCCCTCTCTTTGTGCCTCTCTCTCCCTCTTTCTCCGTCTCTCTCTCCGCAGGCTGCAGCGGCTCTCTCTCTCTGTCTCTCTCTCTCCCCGTCGGACTCTCTCCCTCTCTCTCCAGTCTCTCTCTCTCCCCCCGTCTCTCTCTCTCTGTCGGACTCTCTCCCTCTCCCTCTCTTTCTCTCTCTCTCCCCCTCTCCCTCTCTTGTCCTCTCTCTCCTCCTGTGTTTCCCTCTCTCTCTGTGTCCCTCTCTCTGTCTCTCTCTCCTCTTGTGTTTCCCTCTCTCTCCTCTGTCTCCGTCTCTCTCCCTCTCTCTATGTTCTCTCTCTCCCTCAGTTTAATTAATTTGCGTTTAATGTAATTTAATTTAGTTTAGTTTAGGTAAAGTTAATTTAAGTCAATTTAATTTAATAAAATTTTATAATTATAATTAAGTTAGGTAATTTAATAATTTTATTGAAGTTAGGTAATTAAGTTAGTGTAGGTTAATCTAGTATAAACTAGTTTAGTTAATTTAATGTAGTTTCATTTAATTGAGTTTAATTTAATTTAAATTAGTTTAGTTAACTTAATTTAGGTTAATTTAATTAATAAAGTTTTGTAATTAAGTTAGGTAATTTAATAATTTATTGAAGTTAGGTAATTAAGTTAGTGTTGCTTAATCTAGTATAAACTAGTTTAGTTTAATTTAATTTAGTTTCATTTAATTGAGTTTAATTTAATGTTTTTTAATTTAGTTAATTTTAGTTTTAATTTAACAGATAATTTTTTTAAATTTCAGTATGGTTCCAAAGCAACGCGATATTGGATGGGAACATGGTACCCCTGTTGGTGGAAGTAGAAAACTTGTGAAGTGTAATTATTGTGGGAAACAAGTCCATGGTGGTATCACTAGATTGAAGCAGCATATAACACATGTACCCGGTCAGGTGGAAGGATGCTTGCGAGTATCAAAAGAGATATCTCAAATAATGAGACGACATCTTTCTGAAGGTAGCAAAGAAAGAGCGGCCATAAAATCTAAAAAAGACCGACTTATGAGATCTTTAAGTGAGGAAGATTTTTATGATGTGACCGAAGAAGATTCTGATAATGAAATTGAAGAAGTTGGTGGTTTAGAAGGAGTTGAAAGAAGACAACTAAAACAAGCCATGAAAGAAAGTCGTGAAATGGCTTGAAGATCGGCAGAAGGAGTTGATATTAGTGGCAGTAGTTCACAACCTTCAGGATCAGGGAGTAACCGTGGATTGCGTCGGAGTATGACTATGAGAGAAGCTGAAATTTCAGCTCGTGGTATTGATCCTTACATGTTCCCAACAAAACAGAAATCAATCAAAAGCATGTTCTCAACTGAGAATATGAAAAAGGTTGGAAATCCGTGGCGAAAGTTCTTTCACTACAATGCAATACCATTCAATGCAGCTGATAGTGGTCCTTATTATCAAGCCATGATTAATACTATTATGGAGCAGGCCCAAGTGTAAAAGGCCCTACAGGGTACCAGATTGGCAATCTATATTTAGAGGAGGAAATGAAAAAATTGAAGTATATATTGCTTCAATAAAAACAAAATGGCCGCAGTATGTTTGCACGATTATGTGTGATGGATGGAGTTCTCATAATAGAAAGCCTATTGTTAATTTCATGATTTATTGTGATAGAAGCATGATCTACCATACTTCTGTTGATACCACTAATATCTCAAAGACTGCTGAGTATATATTCTCGCTAATGGATAAAGTTGTTGATGAAGTTGGTGAAGAAAATATCGTGCAGGTTGTAACAGATAATGAGGCAAGTTTCAAAGCAGCTGGTCACATGTTGATGGAGAAGAGAAACATTTGTTTTGGTCTCCCTGTGCAGCACATTGCATTGATTTGATGCTTGAAGATATTGGCTCTTTGAAATCAGTCAAGGAGACATTGGATGATGCTAAGATGATCACATCATTCATTTACAATAGCCTCAAAGTGGTGAATTTAATGAAGCTATATACCAAAGATAGAGATTTGTTGAGACCAGGTATAATACGGTTTGCCACTGAGTTTATTTCTATGAAAGCCTATTCGCTATGAGCAAGATTTGAAAAGAATGTGCACGACTACCGAATGGCGTGAATTCAACGAGGAAAAGGAGTAGAAGAAGTGTGTGAGATAAGGTTTCTAATCTCATTCTGACTGACCGGTTTTGGAAGAAGGCAAGAGAGGTCCAAAACATTATGGATCCTCTTGTTAGAGTCTTGAAGATAGTGGACCAGGACAAGAAACCTACACTATCTATTATATATGAAGTTATGGATAGAGCAAAATTGGCTATAAAGGCATCAAATAAGACTGGAAGAAGTACTGGGAATCATTGATAGAAGATGGGAGGGACAATTGCATAGACACTTGCATGCTGCTGGTAATTCATTTGCCTAGAAATCATATTTGTTGACTAGAAATTGAAACTGTCATATCATAACAATCGTTGCTTGCTACATTATTACAGCATATTTTTAAATCCAGCACTCCAATATTCAAAAAACTTTTCTACACATCAGAAGTGAGATATGATTAAAGGAGGTCATTAAAAGATTGGAGCCAGATTTGAATAAACAAGCAAGAGCTATTAATGAGGTAATAATAATTTATTTATTTCATCGATATAATGTATGCAAATATAAAACTTGTGATGTGTATTCTCACAGATAAAATTATTTGTGGATGGAGTTGGAGAATTTAGAAACTCACTAACTAGAAGAGCAGTGCAACAATCTCTTCCAGCTGATTGGTGGATTAATTATGGCGAAGCAGCTCCCAATCTGCAGAAAATTGCCATCAAAGTCTTAAGCCAAACATGTTCTTCATCGGGTTGTGAAAGAAATTGGAGCACGTGGTCGCTAATTCATACAAAATTGCGCAACCAGTTGACAATGAAAAAGTTGCATAAACTAGTATTTGTGCATTACAATATGCGGTTGCGAGTAAGAAACTTGACATGCAAAAGCGACACTGATGATTATTACAACCCAATGATCTGAACAATATTTTCAATGATGATGATATTTGGATGAGTGGATTCGTGAGGGAGAACAGCCGATGTTACCACCAGATGACTTAGGTTGGTTAGATGAAGGTAGTCGTACTGACGAAAGTGGCGGTGATGATGGTGATGGCGGTGATGATGACGGCGGTGATGATGATGGCGGTGATGGTGGTGGCGGTGATGGTGGTGAGGGTGATGGCGGCGGTGATGGTGGTGATGGTGGTAATGGTGAAGAGACTCATGGTGTTGGTGGGAAGCCAACGAGATGATGCTTAACATGGGATTCAGAATATTATGCCACACAAGATACAGATCATGGAGGCCGGGCGGGGATTTCAAAACAGCGTAGGCATTTGGATCGGTTGGTCGAATTCAGTTCTAGCGATGATTATTCGAGTGGACATGATAACTACTCACACGGTCATCATAGTCTTCAAGGCCATTTACCGGGGTTGGGTTTGACATCTGGCCAATATTCTGGCACTGATTATTCTAGCACTGGTGAATACTCTACTAGCAGCACTGAATATCGAGGTTTTGGGTATTATCACCATGGAGCTGATATTGCACAACCCCCACCGCCATATTACTCTGATAGTGGATCCTCTGGCCAATCATCTCAGCCTACAGGATCTCACCCACAAAAATTATTATCCTTATGAAACTATATGCCTGGTCTATACTTATCGCGGGCCAGATGATAATGATGATTTGGAGCCTCCTCGTAATTCAATGTGAAAATGACTATATTAGCAGGTACTTATGAATTATTTTGTGCAATTTACTATATTATGCATGTATTTGATATTTTTCTACCAACGACGCATGTATTTATACTTTCACGTTATGTTTTGAGTGTTAGGTGATATGTTTGAATATGTGATGCATGAATTTGATGTTTACATTTTTTTATGATTTGTCATGATTTTTTCATAATTTTTTTGGCGTTCTATGTAGCGTTTTGCGCGTATCGTCCGAGTCCGATCCGAGTCGCCGAGACCGATCCGTCTCGGTGCCGGCCGAGTCGGCGGCCGAGACCGAGACTTTGAACCATGCTCTCAAGGAACAAGCTTCAAATGATGTGGAGAGAGAGAACTCATTGCGATGAGTCCGAGCAAATGTGCTACATGGTCTAAGAAATGACTCCCTTAAGGTAACTTCGAAAACTGATCATGACAGTTGATGAGGACATCACGCCAGTTCCTAGTTATCTTTCATGCCTTACCTTATTTAGAGGATTTGTATTTTGTTTATCTTGCTTTTAGTACCACATCGGTTATATCCGAGAAGTTCACTTTGTAAGAGCCTATATAAAGAGGCTCAACTCAATAAATAAGGGGACATTGAATGATAAAATTTTCTTAAATTATCTGGTTTAATTCTTGAGTTTATTTCCTCTCAAATTTTTAGGTGAGAAGCCCGCGTAAGGGGTGGAAACCCGAAATCTTATCATGTCAATTTTAAATTTTGGTTACGATTTGAAGGTGATTGCGATCTAGGTTGGTATTACATCATTTTGGTATCAGAGTCCTGATTTTCAATTCCTTCAAATATTATCTTTTTTTCAAATCTTCTCCAGCAACAAATCCCTAATCTAGATCTCAGATCCATCCCAAAAAAAACACTGTTGAAAATTCCCCAAAATTCCCTTCGAAAATCCCTGAAAATTCCCACGCTGCACTGTTCATCGTCGTCAACCCACCAGCACTCCACCATCACCATCCACGCCCTCCGCCGCCGCCGACAGCCACGACCTCCGCCGTCATCATCGCCAGATCCGACGAAGTAGTCGTCGTCCCCTTCCACAAACATCGTCTTCGGCCAGATCACCATCAACCGACAACATCTCCAAGCTTCACCGTGCTCCCTCGCCGCTCAAGACCCAGCGTCCGAACCCTCAGATCAGCTCCAATCGAATCCGGCGAAGCGTCGCTCGCCCAACATCGTCGTCCTCGTCTTCGTCCCCAACTCGGCCTGACGACGTCATCATCACCGACGTCCTCCAACGCCGATGTCTCCATCTCCAACCAACCTCATCATCTCCAGTAACAACCGGATTGACGCCTCCACCGCCTCAACTTCAGATCCGACGCCTCGTTATCATCAGCCGATACAACTCCGGTCGGAGGAGGGAACCAGGCTTCGTCGGAAATTCTGTGGTCGCGGATCTTCGCTGTTCTGCCCCATCACAACAGGTCCAGACCGTCGTCGGCGCTGATCGGGGCAGATCTGAACGGATCCAGTGCCTAGTCAGAGATTCTCTCCTGCTCCCCACTCACCGCCCTCACCTCCGCCTTCGGTGTGCCGCCAGTGCCCCATCGAGCCCTCTGAAGGCTTCGCCGGGCAATCTTCAACTCCCCATCATCGCCGAGTCCCCTCCGGTCATTCGCCATCATCGACGGGCCCTCATTGACGCCTCAGAAGTCTCCCGAGATTCCTCGCCGATCAATTCCGCCGAAGATTCGCCAGTTCTTCACCGCCTTCGCCGCTGACGGATCTCCGCCGAGCCCTGGTCTAGCTTCGTCTTTGATTCATCTGCCCTAGCTGTGAATCGAACGAGGGAGAAGTGAGCTCGCATGGACTTCTCTGAAGAGGGTATCGGGGAATTTTGAGTAAGTGATTCGGGTCGGGTCCATCGCATAATACCCAAACCCGACCCGAAACAGGGCTTCTACCCGCTCCAGCTGAGCAGACCAGGTCGGTTCTGAACCGGGTCTGGCTCAATTAGGATCCAGACAGACCAAATCTGGTTCAATTCAGTTCGGCTGCAGGTCATATCTTTCAGAGGCCATTCAGGGTTCGTTTCAAGTCCAAATCGAACCGTTTTCGAAACAGCGGATTCGTAGAGAGCAACACTACACATGTACAGCCTTTATATCCTAGTTCAAGCTTCGATCGTCTGCCAGATTTAACTCAGCAGATCAGCGCACCATAGTTCAGACCTTATTTCTGCCCCGATTCACGCCCGATTTGCGCCATTCTCGAGGCAGCCAGCTTCCACTTCTTATCACCGCTGTCCAGGAGTCTGTGGGCGATTTCAACTCTTCAGTGTGAGTATTTCTCCGAGGAATCTTCTAGAATTTTTGCGTTTGGGCCGTGAAACGACTCCCCCTCAGGTGATATCATAACTAACCTGAATCGTTAACTGTTAAATTACTTACAACTACTATGGATTGCTATAATTTGTTGGTTGAAATGTTATTTTCTTCGATCTAGTGGTTGCATCAGCATTTATCGCTTTTCATCATTTTAGGAATGCATCTTTCTTTGCATTTAGACCTTAAACTTTAGGGTATTTTTGTTTAGTGCATACATTTAGTTTAATTGACTCTAGGGTTCTCCACTGCATCTGCTTGTTTGCTTGAGCCATCATGATTAGTCAGCACTATAAGGACACCCCACTTAGACCAGCTACCACAATCTCTAACAGAGTCATATGTCCGTTCATGATTAAATTACCATATTAAGGACTTAACCCATCGTGGTGAAGTGAGAGAGCACCCTTCTAAGACTCTAACTAGGTTTGTTTGGGGTTTACGACCTAAAATAAAACGTGTCTATGATTACTGGCCCCTATGACTTAGACACTGTTGAAGAGGCCTTTGATGTTGCATTAAGGCTGAACTTGATTTTTAAAACCCTAGTCAATGCTAAGGCCAGGTGTTCTAAATGTGAGAGATATAGACATTATAATTATCAGTGTCCTTCGGAGAGTCAACATGTTAGAATTGTGTCTAGTGATGAAGCTGACGTCTTGAAGGTTATTGAGGAAGTCCACGTTCCTTCCAATATTGTTAGTATAATTGAAAACAGCAGTTGGTGCCGACACACTGGTTATTAATGAAATTCACATGTCTGATAGCGCCAGTGATGACGTAAATGAGATAGATGAGTCTACTATATTGCATTTGTCTGTTGCATATATTGATGATATCACTAGGCCGATGATAGCAATTTGCAATAATATTCACAAATTTGTTGCGTACCCGTATAGTACTTTGCAGGAATTTGCGGTTGATAATACGGTGATGGTTACGAGTTGCTGTGAGGCTGTGAGGAAGTTGCACGCTTGGCTTAAAGACTTCGATAGGGCTCTGAAAAGGATTACTTTCATACTTGCGAGTTGGATAGCCCATGGGATCTTGGTATTAGCTCCGTCTTCAGCAGGGATGATGCGCCTTGGTCTACTCTCTATGTCTTGATCGAGCTGCCATCTTTCACAGCTGACCCGTCACGGATACCAGCTCCACCTCCACCACCATGGTATCAACATGGCGTACTAGTGATGCTTCTACGACCACCACCTTGACCCGATTGAGATGTTTCGTGAGGAGTCCTTACTCGACAAGGTCGAGTTTCTCCCACCCCGAGGGAATTGATGAGGACATCACGTCAGTTCCCAGTTATCTTTCATACCTTACCTTATTTAGAGGATTTTGTGTTTTGTTTATCTTGCTTTTAGTACCACACGATTATATCCGAGAAGTTCACTTTGTAAGAGCCTATATAAAGAGGCTTAACTCAATGAATAAGGGGACATTGAATGATTAAAATTTCCTTAAATTATCTGGTTTAATTCTTGAGTTTATCTGCTCTCGATTTTCGGTGAGAAGCCCGCGAAAAGGGTGGAAACCCGAAATCTTATCATGTTCTGAATTTCAAATTTTGGTTACGATTTGAAGGTGATTGCGATCCAGGTTGGTATTACATCAACAGTGCTAGTTCTTCACGATGAAAATGCTATGGATACACATGCTTTGAATGAAAAACTTTCATTGCTTTGTGAAAACTTACTTTCAAAATATAAAACTTTGAAAAGTAAGAGTTTTGAATTAAAAGAAAATAAAAATTTGCTTTCAAAACTTAATATGCTTTTGCAAGAGAGGGTTGAGATTTCAAGTGAAAGGGATTCCTTGAAAATCCAACTTGACCTTGCTTAAAAGAAAATGAATTTAAAGCATAAAAATAATTTTGATGTTGTTTTGAAGAAAATGAGGTTTTGTCTTCAAAACTAGATTTTGTCGTAAAAGAAAATGATTCTTTAAAAAACAAAATTGCTTTGATTTCCAAGGAATAGATTTTGTTTCAAAAGAAAATGTCGCTTTGAAAAATGACTTTACTTTTCATTCTTGTCATGCTCCTACTGATTCATCTTTTCATAATAAGAATAGTGTTTACTCCACATCTTCTTCTATTGATAATAATATTTCTGAATTGAAGAAGAATGTTGATTGTTTGGGCTCCACTTTGAGCCAATGTGTTATGGATCATAAGAGATTGGAATCCATGTTTCGCAAGAAATATGTTTCACATATGTATGCACATCATTCACGGTATACACATGCTCATCATGCTTACACACATGATTCCATTTATGCTAGAGTGTACACTTGTACACATTATGAACGTATGAGCCACCTTCAAAATTTTGTTATGATAGAATACATGCTTCAAATTTTGCAAATAAATATGTTTGGGTTAGAAAAGGTGCTAACCCCATGGACCCAAGAAAGTGTAGGTACCAAAATCCACCCTTATTGTATTTGATATAGGTGCAGGCTCTCACTCGACGTGAGGGTATTGGTGCCTTGATGGTAGATGTGTATGAGCTCATTGAGCACAACTTGGGATGCATCTCTATCAAAGAGTTTTGATGGAAGGACCACCATGGTTTGAAGACCTAGAGACTAGTTAAATTAGTTTTGGTAAATATCTCTAACTCCTTATTTTTGTTTACATGCTTTGATATTGATGATTTTAGCATGTCATGTTTTTTATTTTCATTATGTTACATGTAATGTTTATTAGACATATGATATAAATAGATAGTCTTTGAGATACACCCCATGTTCATATGATTCATATTTTTGTGTTCTCACTATAGTTTAGTTATTATGTATATCCTATCTCTAAACCACTTGCATTTAGCCTAATAATCATATTTGTTTATGTTTTTGTGCTTGATGTTTTGATTATATGTTTGGATGTAAGTTTTCATTAACACTTGTGTTTATGCTTGTACAAGTAATGAGCTATACTTGATTCTCATGTTTTGGTGCCTTAATGCTCATGTGTACTCATTAGATGTACTTGTATAACCTTATTTTGATGATTTTTGCATCTCCACTTGTATTTCTTATTTTTTTGTACATGTTATCATGTTTTGCTTCATGCATATGTTAATTTTGTTCAAAATTTAGATATACATGTCTGTTTTAGAGTCACTTGCTTTACATGCTATGTATTCCATTATAGACTCTTTTATATTTGGATATGTATGTATACTTTAGTTTCGATAAAAATAATTATACCTTGAAGTTCGTTTAGTTTTGATGAAAAATGAAGTTTTGATGATTCATATTTATGAAAAAGAAATTTTGATTAAACTTCATTGTCTAACTCCATGATTATGTTCATTACATGATTTTTTGTGCACTCTATATTTTGTCTTTACTCATGATTTTGATTTCATGAGCACCTATGTGCTTATAGACTTCGAATGTCAATTTGTCATGTAGTTAGCATATCTTCATGGATATATTTTTTTTATTTCTTGTTTGAAAGATTTAGTACTAGTCTTCAAAATTATCTTTAAACTAGTTTTATTCTTCAATTCGTAGAGTTTTCAAATATGCTAAAATTATTTTCAAATCTTATTTTGAAAAACCCCAACCGTTTAAGGGCGGTTGGTTGGGCAACTATGTCTTGTGTGCCTTAATAAAAATCTATTTAAACATGTGCATGAAAGGGAGGTAATTATGAGTTATACATGATTTTAATGAAAATTCATTTTTGTATAATCATGTTTTCTATATATATATGGATGGATCATATCTAAATTGATATTATATTGCTCTGATCATACATACATATATATAATTTTGATTGTGCTTATTTTATAATGTTCATACATATAGCACAAATTGACTTTATGCTAAGCTTGATTCTTATTCTTAATGATAATTGGTATCTTTACAAGCTTATGCATTGTTTTATTGATATTTCATAAAGGGGAGAAAAATTATTTTTATCTTTCAATTGGTTTTATTTTCAATTGGTATCTTACTCCCACTCTTTATGATTAAAAATATTTTATTTTAAAAAATGCTAACATTTTCAATATTGGTATCAATAACCTTCAATGGTATTATTCTCAATTTGGTATCTATATTGCAAAATGATTTTAGTATTTACCTAAAAATTTGATTTTTACTTTCAATTGGTATCATGCCTTTCTATTGGTATCAATTGGTAAAAAGATTGTTTTCTTTCAATTAATATTTTTATTGGTATCAAAATTTTGTTTTAAAAATTTTTATTGGTATTGTTTGTCTTTCTTAACCCTTTGTTGATGATTGACAAAAGGGGAGAGAAAGATTTATGTTTATATATGCATGTTTTATAATTGTTTATGCATATATACATATGTTTTTATGCTTCTCATTGCATATCTTTGTGTTTTATGATTACACATGAGTTAAAGGAAAACTTCTATGAAGCTTATCTTTAATCCATGCATATATAACCTCATAAGTTGTGTCATCATCCAAAAAGGGGAGATTATTGGCCCAAAGGCTCTTCACCTTAGTTTTGATGATAACTAACTTATGAAATTAAGTTATTAATGATCTTGTGTTTATATAGTTTCAATTATTGATCAAGATCTTAGTGGGTGTTTAGCTTCAACAAAGGATTCGAAGTCAAGTTTTGGAGCTAAAACGCGTTGATTCAAGAGCTCGCACGTTAAGATCGCATCTAACACTCAGATGTAGTCAAGCTCTATGGATCGTATTTGGATCGAGTCATCTTAGAGATGAAGATCGAAAGAGAAGACTTGTATCTAGGTTTTGCTTTAGTTTTTATTTAGATCTTGTGTAAGGATAGTAGTCTTGATATGCTCAAATATATATATACACACACAAGTTTAAAAGTTTTGGTTTCGGTTTAACCGTTTTTGAATTTTCAAGTATACATATATCTTTTGGTTTCATGAATAGATTCATCAAAGTAGTTTACATGGTTTATATGTATAGTGGATTCATCCATATACATTGTTTGGTTCATAATATTTAGAGACTTACTTTGATGTATTTCTTATTCATGGTTTTAAGTTTTGTTTTTAACAAAACTTAGTTTTGCAATTTATGTCAAAAAACATAGATATATATTTTATATGTGTATTGGAGTCTATCCATACACAATATGCTTTAAAAAGTGTTTAAATATCATATTTTTGTATTTATACAAGTTTGAGAAAAATCGATTTTCCTTTAAAAGTTTGGTTTTTGGAAAATACCATTTTTGATTTAAAGCTTAAATTTCATGCCTCAAAATAGTTTAAATAGTTTGTAATATGTGTTGATTTTATACACATATTTGTACTTCAAATATTTATAAGAACTTATTTTGTGAAATTTTATATATTTTATTTGAATTTTTAGGGTTTTAAAAGACTAAGTTTTCAATCTCTAAAAACCTAGTCTAAGCCTTCTGGCGGTCGAACCGATCGGTCGACCGGACCAGAGCTCGATCGACCGCATGCACAGATACGTGCACACAGCCCATGCCTATGGGCCGGTCGACCACCTGACACTACCCAACTCTCGGGTAGGGCCCGATCGAGCGGTCGACCAATAGGTCTTTAGCCTTGGCCGGTCGACCGAGCGATCGACCGACAGGCAAATTTGGCCTTGGGGCCGATCGATCGGGCGGTCGACTGACAGTGCCAAACGGTCAAAAATTCAACCGTTGGTCGGTCGATCGGGCGGTCGACGGACAGCCTGTCTGGGCAGATTTTTGACCCAACGGCTAGTTTTTTTCAAGCCCTAAAATAGGGGTTGTGGGGGATGTTTTCATCAAGATTTCCAAGAGCAAAATTTTCATCTTTTCAACTATTTTTCCGCAAAAAATCAAAGAAATACAAGTTTGAGAATTAATTTTGTTCTTTATTTTTCACATCTATCAAGAAGTTTTCTCAAGTATTTTTCTTTATAGTTTCTTTTTCAAATACTTTGATTCTCACATATTTGAGCTATGTAATAAAAAATCTATCTTTAGGATCTTTATTTTGTGAGAAAAATTATTTATGAACCTTTGAGATCACTAAGTTTTTTTGTGATCATAGGATTACCAAGGTATATCTTTTCTTTGCTTAGTTTTATGATTTCCCTCTTGTGTAGAGGTGATAGCGTTTGAGAGAGGAGTTGTGTACTCTCAGTGTTGAGTTATAATTCCTGAGTGGAGGACCTTTGTGGAAGGTCCTGTGTGGACATAGTGAAAAAACCCTTTTGTGTTAAGGCGGGGGGACGTAGAGCAGTAGCTCGAGCCCGAAACATATCATTGTGTTTGCGTTTGATCTATTTTCTCTCTCTTTATATCTTGCATCGTTATTACTTGCTCACATTCATTTACATGCTAGATATAGTTTGTGTGCCCACACTTGTGTTCAATTAAGAGAGCTATTGAAGCTCCTCAACTCTTAATCTAGAGGAGTAGTTTCCAGAGCCCTTCACGGGGAATTCGGACTCACTCTTGATTACACATAGTGTGTTTGCAATTAGTTTTTAATTCCGCATCATTTGTCCTAAATTAGCTTGTACACCTATTCAACTCCCCTCTAGGTGTACTTTCAGAACAGTCCTCCCAGTATATTGGAAGCAAGTTGCACCCTAAACACAGGAAATTTCCTTTACCAATTCCTAAGTTCCTCTCGCTGTGACATGCAAGTTGATCGTGAATAACACCTTCCACAGCCAATTGTGAATAATGGTGCTTCCTTCTAACCAAGTGCACAAGCATGGGTCAAGGCTAGCAACAATTCCAGCAACATCACAGCCCCAGAAGAGGCAGAACAAATCAAAATAAAAGAGTATATGTAAATGTGAAACAGACTGAAGCTGCCATCAGAAATCCAGCTCAAAGTTGCTCATAATATTAGCTTGAGGTTTGAGAGTCCTTCCTCTCATTGTTAGAATTCAAGTTTGAGCAAAGAGCTCCGAGTTAAGAAATTTGCTCGAAATTCAGTAGCTACCCATTTTCAAATCTGAAACTCTATTAACTGTCCCAAATAAGTTAAACAAAAGAAAATAATATAAAAGGGCATTAATTTCTCTGTTTCAGCATACTCATCATGATTTTGGCAAGTTTTAAGAGATGGGCCAATAGTTGGTGGTTCATAAGCAAGGTTGATTCGATTAGAAGATACAAGTCTGAAAGTGTGAAACGTATAATGGGAATACATTTTCTGTCCATCATATAAGTGTAATTTTTCATAAATGCTTAGAATTATGGTAATTTAATGTAATTTCATTCAATGCCTATAAGTCCATCACCGACAGTGATGCAGTTATTGTTTTATTATTTCTCTGCTTGTCC
This sequence comes from Agave tequilana, assembly GCA_038442645.1. Lineage (NCBI taxonomy): Eukaryota > Viridiplantae > Streptophyta > Magnoliopsida > Asparagales > Asparagaceae > Agave > Agave tequilana. The sequence continues at coordinate 6,911 of JAVJIF010014524.1, read as the reverse complement.
CAAATTGGGATAACGGCGGTGCATTAAGTAGTTGAAGATCCGCACAGTTGGAGCTCTATGAACGAGTCATAGAAGAAAATGGGTTCATGTAGTGAACCCAAAGATCTGAGATAAAGGCTTCTTGTTCTTGTTCACTTGATGCCTACAATAATGGAGATTAAGTGGAAGACAAACAAATTTAGTTTATTTGGCTTATCTTTGTGTAAGTTAATTGTGGAATGATCAGTGATCACAAGTTGTTCTGCAGCAAAGTCAATATACTTCTGAAAGATCAGTTAGCAGGACTCCCCATACACTTATAATTTACTATGGAAAATTGTCACCCTGCTAGCATGTCTTAAAATGCTCTGACTGATCACTTCATTTCCACTGTACTTAAAGGAAATATTTTTTGCATGAATAAAGTATTTATTTTTTATTCATCAAATTACATCAGACCCTCAAATTTTGTATGGAAACGCAAGATTCTGCCCTGAAAAGAAGGTTAACAATATCCTGAATGAGAACATGTACATGAAAAAACATGTTCCCATGTTGGCAACAAGCAATTCTTTGACACTACATAACTGCTATAAACATCCAAACCACACTACGTGCAAATGAAAATCAGATCCTTTCAACAGCATACAGACTATGCACCACTAGGAAAGCAGGTCTCTCCAGATATCGACACATTAACCATATTAGGGGGTTATCTTATGCTACCTCTACTGTATTCATGCCTTCTCCTTCCTAGTCTTACCACCAATTTCTCCTACCACACTAGTTTTTGAATTATTAGACATAATATTGCCTAATAACCTTTTTTTTAAAAAAAAAAAGGGAAAAAAAGAGAACTTATTCATGTCATAAATGATTTTTCTTAAGTATGAACTTGATAGGGGAGGCACATGTTACTTAGATAGAGAAAAAAACAATCCATTAGATTAACATCCAATTTGATCATATTAGATCTGGTAATAAATAATAAGAACATAACTACAGTTTCTGAAATACACCTAGAGGGAGGAATAGGTGTACAAGCTAATCTAATGTTAATGATACGGAATAAAAACTAGTTATGCAAATTAAAACTATTAAGCTAAACACACAAAGTATAACACAAGAGTGCAGCCGAATTCCCGGTGAAGGACTCTGGATTATCTCCTCAATATTCCTCTAGATTAAGATTTGAGGTGTCACTATGACTCTCTTGGTTGAATAAAAGTGTGAGCAAATAATCACAAGCATATATCAATAAAGCACAAGATATATCAAGCATATAAAGAGATAAGCAATATAAGCATGCAAGATATATAAACACAAGTGAGAGAGAGTAATCGCAAACACGGGAAATTTGTTTCGAGGTTCGAGCACCTTTGCTCTATGTCCCGTCTTCAACACTATGAAGGATTTCCACTAAAATCGATCCCACTGGAATACATCGGTACCGCAACACCTTTAACAAGTCACATTAGAACTCCGGACCCGCAAGTCCCTCACTTGTTCTCACAAGAACAACACATGCAAGCACACTGGCTTGCGAGGGCCGCACCTCTTACAACTCCTCCAACTACACGTTGGAACACTTGGTGATCACTTCACTTGATCACCACACACACGTTCTTCTCCGGGGCCAAACCTCTACAACACTTCACAATACAAAGATGAAATCTTGTGATCACTTCTCTTGATCACAAAAACAACTCTTATACAAAGATCCTATAAGATAGATATGACAATGGAAAGCTCAAGTATGTGTGAGAAAAACTAGGATAGAGTAGTGAAGGAATAAAACCTCTTTTGAAAAAACACTCTTGAAAACTCTCCTTTTGATATGAAAGTATTAGCACAATAACCAAATGGAGAAAACCTCTAATAGAGATGGGAAAAACTGGTCTAAAACTCTCCAAAAATCTTGTATCAAATAGCCCAAACAGCCTCATATAAATAGGCTTCAAAAATATAGCCGTTGGAGGGCAACTCAGCAGAAAATCTGCTATCGGTTTGACCGGCCGGTCGACCGGCCACGGTCAAATTCTGTCCATTGCAGCCTGCCGGTCGACCGCCCGGTCGACCGTGCCTAGGCTTTGACCTACCGGTCGACCGCTCGGTAGCCAAATAGCCGTGCACATTTTGTGCACATCAATCGACCGCACGGTTCGACCGACTTCTGGCTCGGTCAATCGTCCGGTCGACCGGGGCCAGGTCTGGAATCTTTGGGATTAAAACTTGATTAAATAAATCCTTATAAATTCCCATAGAAATCACATAAAATCTACAAAATATGTTCATTGAAATACTTTAATGTACAAACATGTTTGATCAAAATTCAACTCATATTACAAACGTTTTGAACCATTTTTGTAAAATAAAAATTTTGCATTAAACAAAAATCTGTATTTTTCAAAATCAATCAAATTGAAAATAATTTTTCCAAAACTTCTCCAAATATAAAAACAAGATATTTTAAACACTTGGAGCTTAGAGTGTATGGATATGATCCAATACACATATTAGATGCAATATCTATATTTTGACAATAAGCTCTAAAATAAGTTTTGATAAATACCAAACTCAAAACATATGATATAGAATCACTATATAAGTTTTTCTAAACATTTGAACCAACAATATGTATTGATGAAATCCAAAACAATATAAAACCATATAACTTGTTTTGATGAACTCTAATCATAAAACACAAGGATGTATACTTTGAAGCTCAAAATCAAAACGGTTTTTTTTAAAAACCAAAACTATTTTATGAAAACACATGTAATCTTGTGTGTGTATGGTTTGAGCAATCCACAACTAATCTATCCTTTACATTTTATCTAAAATAAATCTTAACACTTACAAACATGACACAAGTCTTGAAAACCTTCTCTTGAAAATCTTCTTCTCCTTCTTGACTTGGTCCAAACCTTGATCCAATGAGCTAGACTCCTCTTGAGTACTTGATGCGATTTTGATGCGCGAGCTCTTGAATCAACACATGCTAGCTTCAAAAATGACTTCGAATCTTTTGTTGAAGCTAAACACCTACTAAGATCTTGATCAAATATCTGAGACTAAATAAACACAAGATCATTAGTACTATAACTACATTACATGAGTTAATCATCATCAAAACTAGAACGATGGGCCTTTGGGCCAACAGTTCCTCATACAAAGAATCAAAAGTATAGGAATATAATTATTGCAATATACAATTCAAGTTGTGAGAACTGATTCAGGGGGACACCGGAATCCTCCTGCCTAACCTTTTCCTATTATCACCATAATTGAGTTAACCAGCACCTCATTGTCTTATAAATTTATGAAGAAAGTTATTAGTTTTCCCAATAAATATAAGAATATAACAACATTACCTGCCTTCTTGAATTGTTCAACGCGTTTTTTAATCTCAGCCACTTCTAGTGGAGGTTTGTCTGCATTGATTGCTGAAATCTCAAAGCATGGAAGCCCATCGCCAGAAATCCTGTATGGGATGGTTATTAACTAAAATTAGCGTACTTATTTTACCATTATGAAGTACATGGGAAAAGTTATATACCTCTGTTTGCATTTGTTAATAATGAACAAGCGCATGAAAGTCTATCCTACATGCTTTCACTTGCAATCATGAAAACATAAACACAAGCATGTTTGTGTGCAGACTTGCACAACAACACTGTCATAAAAATCCCCATAAGCCTCACTTTTGCAGTGTCATGTTTGGGGACACTTATCTGCGATTTCCAAATTTCAAAGATTTTCATGTTGTATGAATCATCTACTTATGCTGATGTAATTCTTTCCATTAAGATTTAGAGATACTTTTTTATTTGCTTATTAGTTCTTTTCATTTCTTAGTTTTGATTTATTTTCTATTATTTATTATTTTCCATTATTTTTTAATTTTCAGAAAAACACTGGTGCTTTGCCGCTAAAGCACTCTAAATCTTGAAGCTGCCATGCCTGCGCTCACACTTCTGCTTTCCACAACATCACGCATACACACGCAGAAAAGAAACAAAAAGTTAAATAGTAGGAACTTATCAGTTGGCATGAAAAATTCTCATGACTATAAAACCAATTAATTGTTTAAAATATAGTGAATTATTATAATGCTTTTAATAAATGCAATGAGTATATGATATTTTCTAATTTCTACAATCTAAACATTCCACTACTAATATTAAATAGATGCTTATTTTCTTGGTAACTTACTAAGTTAGCAAATCCAATGTATCCATAGCAAGTTACCAGGAGGATGTGTTTTACAATATTGCTCGCTTAATACAAGAATCCACACTCCCTAAGGAGTGATCAAACATAGAAACCTTTGTGCCTTCTTGCACTCAGAAGAAATGCATCATTACTTTCAACTTAATAGTATAACTGGACTAGCATTTTTTCCAACAATCTAGAAGTAAATTTCTTTTAATAATCATAGTGACAAGTACTTCTTTTGAAAAATTCTGATACGATGTGATGTTGTGAGAACTTGAAATAGTTCAATATTTAGGTCAGTTTTTAATGGTGAGGACTCTTAATTAGGAGGGCTCATGTGTAGTTTGAATATACACATAAAACTACAGTAGAATCTAGCATAGTTGTTTGAATATCCAAACATTTCTATACTAGTTCTTAGTGGGTACACTGCCCTACAAGAGATTCAGCTCATCATTCCATCGCATAAATAGTACTAATAAACAAGCTTCAGTTTTGGCACACGTTCAGTAACTAGTCCTATCGTGACTCCTAATAAAATAATAAGTGCTGTTGATGGTAAAAGCTTATCAACAAAAATAGGTCATGTAGATTATAGAATGTATAAGAAGATTCATAGACCTTGCAGCAGTTTCCAAAAGTCGGACATGTCCATCATGCAGTGGATTAAATGAACCAGGCAATATGATCTTCCTTCCAAATTTGACATACCAGCATCTGCGCAAGTAGATACATCGTAAGATAACAACATATTGAAAAGCCTATTTAAAGATGATAATATGATTCATCTCTAGTTTACAATATACTATGAGACTATACAAACACGCACACAAATCAAAACATAGAGTAAATTAATTACAGTACCAGACGAAAATGATAAATTTTCATGCATATTTTCCATCAATAATTTGTTGTAGCTCTTGATCCTCATCAAATTGCTGTTCACATTCACTGGAACCTCAGATTCATGCAGTTCTGAGTTGAAAGTGGCAGAAACTTTGCAAGCATCTGCAATTGCCTTGGCAAAAGAAGATAGCTAATAGAATATGCTGCTGATGATGGATAGAATAATAAAGGACAATGGAAGACACCATATTCAGCAACTAACATAGGCCATGGGTGGTCATTTTTTATTTTTTATTTGATGTTGATAAGATGGCTTAGTTCCAGCAACAATAGTCCCCATTAAGGCAAAACATCTCAACATAATGGCTAATAGACAAGTCTAGAACAGTAATATTCTAGATTAGACCCTAGGCCCCTAATAGACATCTAGCATATCCTTTTGTTATATACCATTGAGATGCAATTTATGGACTTTACAGAAAATAAAACACTAAAAGGCACCAGGCTTAGAAAATCAGTATGACATGCATTATAGTGCTGTGAATAAAATTAGATTAATGCTTCAAAGTTCCCATCTTCAGTGTCCCAATGAAGAAAAACTGTTCATGCATAAATATTAAACCAGCAGAGTGAATGAAAAATTAAAGTTGACTGCCTGGAACAGAAAATGTTGTTCACCAATACCTGTGAACTATTGATATTGGAGATATTGAATGGAAATGATCATTTAAATCTCAAAAGTCAAAATAAAGAGTTACATTTTTCTTCTAACAACCTCCTATTTATATTAGAAACTTGACAAATCACTAGAGATAGGTGGCAGCTTATCAAGCCATTCACTGCTGAATAGAGAAATTTAGTTCCGTGGAGTAGCAATAAACCCTCTTTAGAAATAACCATCTTTTGAAGTCATGGCAAACATCATATTAAATTGTGATGTTTTGGATAATGGTTTTGTAAAGGAGGGTAGTCGCCCCTTAAAACCGGTAATGTGGTGCCACAATATATTCGAATATGTGAGTACGAAGCCGGGAGGGAGGGAGAAAAGGATTGGTGATTGCAGGGCCTTCTGGGGGAAGACTGGTCAAATAGCCTTGCTTTGCAATTTTCATTTTTTTGTTGTGAGACAAGTTCACTTAAAACAGAAAAGAAGAACACACAAGTTCTCTTGCTCTCTGCATGTAATGTTATGTCATTTTCATTCATTAGTTCTTTCTTTCTACATATTGAAATTATGTAAGAGAAAGGATACAAAGTTAGGTCTAGAAGCTAATAAAACCAAATTCTCAATTATGCTAAAATTGGCTGTTAGTAGGAAAGGGCCTTTTGTAAAACTTTGTAGCATTATGTTGCATGGACATGTACATGCGAAATGGACACGACACGCCGAAACCTGACAATTTCTGAAAATACAAACGACACACGTGTTGGACACGACACAACTTCCTGATATAAGTGTTCATGCAATGTAGGATAACCAAAAAAGTGCTGGAAAGAAAGGCTTCTCCTAAATCTATAAAACATAAGATAGACTATAAAACAATAAATGTGGAATTAAAGAGATAAATTAGAGGATGTGACATTCTTGCAGAAAAAGCAAGTAATTTCACCTAATTTTCAAAATATACCCGATGGATTGTATCATCAAGTTTTAAGTTACCCTGATGTTAAAAAGGAAGAAATTTATTTAAACACCGTTTTCCATTAGGGAAAAATTCCTAAGGCATATACCTGCAAGATGGTAGTAACATCAATAAGTGAGAATATCAGAATGATGGTAAGGGAACCACATGACGGTGTATAGGTCAAGTCCTTCTGTACTCCCACCTCAAGACCAACTTTAAGGTGGATCAATAAGTTTGTTATAT
>JAVJIF010014523.1:22500-117658 GCA_038442645.1 Agave tequilana | reverse complement strand
TTATGAAATTCATCTCAAACAGCCAACGCGACTGGGATGATAAGTTAGGTGAATGCTTATGGGCTTATCGCACGACAGTGAGGACCCCGACGAAAGCTACACCATTCTCTTTGGTACACGGGTGTGAAGCTGTACTTTCACTAGAGATCCAGATCCCATCTCTACACGTCGCCTTGACAACGGAGATGACAAATGAAGAGAAGCATCGACTACGACTCCAGGAGCTGGAGGCTTTAGACGATAAACGTCTGCAAAATCAACAGCAAATCGAGCTCTATCACGCTCGAATTACCAAAACTTTCAATAAGAAAGTCAAGGAGCAGACTTTCAAGAAAGGCGACCTTGTCTTAACTGTCAGAAGACCCATGGTGATGACACATAAGGCTAAAGAAAAATTTCACTCCAAATGGGAAGGACCATTTGTAGTGGAGTCGGTCTACTCAAATGGAGCATACCGTCTGATAACCCCAGACGGTAATACGCTCATGATGCCGATCAATGGCAGATTCTTGAAGAAGTACTATCCTTGATAGGATTCTTCCCTAATCAGGTTAATATTACACCTCTGATCAAAACTGCCAGATCCAAGATGTTTGGAAGAGCGCCAAAGAAAAGCTTGTTTATTCCTTTACTGGGTCATATCACGGTCGATCCGTGTTGAGCCGATCGAACGTTGGTTACACCATGATGCATGACGTAAACATCGAAGAAGAAACAAAGTGCAAAACTTTAGTTTTAGCCTTGTTACTCTTTCCTAGTTCGTTTATGAACCCGAAAGGATTCTCCTTATGATCAGGTTAACATTACACCTCTGATCAAAACTTTCAGATCCAAGATGTTTAGAAGAGCGTCAAAGAAAAGCTTTTTTCTTTCTTTAATGGATCACATCATAGTCGATTAGTGCCGAGCCGATCGAACGTTTGGTTTCATCATGATGCATGATGTAAACATTGAAGAAAAACAAAGTGTGAGACTTTGGTTTTAGCTTTGTTGCTCTTCTTTAGTTTATCTACGATTATCTGACACCTCTAATGGCTAAGGATAAAGGAAAATGCTGGCTTTTAAGTCCAACATCAGTCCTCCACAACTCATCATACTGAGGGGAATAGTATGGCTAGCTTACTCAAACGGTAGTTGGTAAAGGCATACCAAATCCGTTGACAGCTGAGGATTTGCTAAAAATCCTAAGGGACTTGATCATCTCCTCTCCTCCAAAATCTCTTACCAATTCTTACCCACAGAATGGTAGGATCACAAAAATACCTGTATCCATTTTCCCAACGAAATGAACAGAGACTTGTCATGTTAACAATAAACCTCTAGCAAGCTATTTCTGTTTTGATCCCCAGTGGTATCAATCAAGTTAACATTAAACCTCTGACGATAAGCCTGATCAGAATCAATGTTTGTCACGTTAAATATTATACCTTGACAATTCATGTTGTTTTTCACCAAAATCCCCTACTAATTCCCTCCCATAGAATGGTAGGTCCACAAGCTCAATCACTGCTAAGTTAATATCACACCTCTAACAGTGAAAAGTTTCAATACTCCCCAGCGAGTACGAACATCACTTGTCAATTCTTGTCAATAGAATGACAAGTCCTTAAAATTGCTCATATCGCAGCACAAACTCTTGTCAAGTTAACACTACATCTCTGACATTCAAACTTCACTTGTCAATTCTTGTCAACTGAATGACAAGTCCTCAAAATGCTCATATCGCAAAATAAACTCGTCAAGTTAACACTACACCTCTGACATTCCAAACTTCACTTGTCAATTCTCGTCAATAGAATGACAAGCCCCCCAAATTGCTCATATCACAAATCAACTCTTGTCATATTAACATCACATCCCTGACAAATTACTGTCAAGTTTAACATTATACCTCCGATAGTGATTATGTTGCTGCCAAGTTCAATATTAAATCTATGACAGTCACTTTTCCTCAGGCTTTCATATTGAAGCTAAGATGAGCGATGCTAAGTTTAACATTACACCTCTAGCATCCAGTTCATAGTTAAGTTCAACAATACACTTATGACAATGATTTTTCCTCAGGCTTCCATATTGAAGCTGAGATGAGCGATGCTAAGCTTAACATCACACCTCTAGCATCTAGTTCATTGTTAAGTTCAAAAATATACCTATGATTATGACTTTCCTCAGGCTTCCATATCGAAGCTGAGAGGAGCGATGCTAAGTTTAACATCACACCTCTAGCATCCAGTTCATTGTTAAGTTCAACAATACACCTATGACAATGACTTTCCTTGAACTTCCGTATCGAAGTCGAGATGGCTAGTGCTAAGTTCAAAATATACCTCTAGCAATACCTCCACTGCCAAGTTCAACACTACACCTATGACAGTAGTATTTTCAGTTTTCTCAAATGAAACTGAAATTCCTGCGGAGCTAAGTTAAACATCACACCTCTAGCTCACATCTTGTTAAGTTAATAACATACCTCTGACAAGAATTAATTCAACCCGTTAAGTTAATATCACACCTCTAGCGGTAAAAACTTTCCTAGATCCCTCGGGTCTAGTCTTACTTGCTATTCTCATCAACAGAATGACAGGTCCACTTAAAATCACTATTAGGTTAATATCATACATGTAACAGTATTTTCATCAATCCCCATCTGAGTCTTAATTATGTTAATATTAAACCTCTGATAAAGACTCAGTCATAATCCTCTGCAGGTGACAACTTCACTTGTCATTCTCATCCATAGATTGACAAGTCTACAAATCCACTATTCCACTCCTGTCAAGTTAATATCACACCTCTGACAGTAATCTTAAAATTTCTTAAATGGTATTTCTCTAACTTTGACTTGCTAAGTTAAAATGTTAAATTTCTAACAAATCAAAGGAAATCACTTCTGCCTGTCTGATTTTCAATAAAAAAGGGAAGCTAAGACATGTCAGAAGACAGAAAAACTATCACTTTTATTGATATTCAAAAATATGAAAGTGATACAAAATGCTCTCTTATACAATAAGATTGAGTGTTACAATAAAGGAGTACAAAGAAGTTCCTCTTGCTTAGCAAAAGGCTACACTCTCTCCTCGAAATATTGAAGATACACGAAGCTCGTCCTCTTAACTGTGGCTAGGAACAACGGATCAACTTCCTCTCGTCTTGAGAATAATGGTGTTTCTTGAGGTCGAAATGAAAGAGAGCATTCTGATTCTACCCGACCAACTGGTGCGAAGGTCTTCGCAAGGCCGTAATCTTTGGCTTAATGGGAAGCTCTACCACTAGAAAGTCATCCAATGAGCATGGGCTTTTTGTTGCTATCACTTCTTTGAGTAAGATTTGTGAAGGGAGGATCCGAGACCATACTAGTAACGTCCTCTTTCCGTAACCTTCAAATGAGCCATACTCACTGTGACTAAGAAGGACCCAAGACATTACTGGTACATCATGTCCAATAAGGCCTTGATATGTGTTGATAACCGTGCGGATCTTCCTCACCCTTAGACAGAAGCTCTGACTTCCCGAGTGCTCGCCAATCAAACAAGCTGGCCGATCCAAATATTCTCCCATAAACCCGGCAAAGACGCTGGAACCAACACCATCGATAAGGCCAAGACCTGTAAGGAACAAAAACCCAAGGGTTAAAATTTTGTAAAGACAGAAAACAGGAAGCCAGGTGCACAAACGCGGGGCTGAAGTCATGAATCCAAGATGCAGATCTCACGGACGCAGGGATAGAAAATTTGGATCCAAATGCAGTCTATATTAGACTCGCGTCTGATACATGAGACGCGAGGCATATACCAAAGGCGTGGACGCAGATCTTAAAACTGTCTGAAGTGACTTCAAGACACAGAGTTCGCCACACTCGCGTCTGAGATGCAGAGTTTGCCACATCCGCGTCCAGAGATCTTAAAAGAGCAGACTTAAAATTTTCTAAGTCAAGAGCCCTAAACGTGAGTTTTATATACAAAACTCGCGTTTCAAGTCTCCAAACGCAGAGTTCACCACACTCGCGTCTGAAGTACTTGAGACTTAGACTTTAAAGTCAATAGGCTCGTGTCTCATCAAATAACGCGAAAGCAACGTTTATAGAGCATGGACGAATGAATCTCAATGAAAGAGATTTCAAGAAGGGATCAAGAGATGAAATCTCTTCATGGCTGGTGATGGCAGAACTCCAAGAAACTAAGATTTATCATTGCAAAAGTCATTTCCTACCTGAAGAAAAGTTCTCTAAAAGTTGGACTCCATTCACCAAGGCACGATCATGAAAGCACTTAAAGCAAGGCATTTTGGAATCACTTAACAGTGGTAATCTTCGAAAAAGATTGAAAGAAAGCATTAGAGTTTTGGGTTCTTTTTGTTCCTTAGAACACATGCCCTTGAAGGGAAGGAGGACAATCAAGACGGAGTTCTTCAGAGCATATGCCCGCGAAGGAAAACAGTCAAGATGAATGATTGTTAAGAGGCTAAGCCTATTTATAGGCTCGCTAAATGGTCTATAATTAATGGCATAAAAATCAAAGACATTCTTAAAATTCAAAACTAACAGCCTTAATTCTTACGAGAATATCAAATCCAGTATGGATGAGATATGTAGACTTTTGCTTCGAGAAATGCTAAAGACACAAGTCCTCAACCGTCAACGCTGATTTATCATTGAAAGATCCAACAAAATCTTCAAGTCAGATTGCATGCAACGCTTTGAAGGCTGCGTCTGAAGTCCGCATCCTTTCACAAGCTTGAAGGCTGCGTCCTGAAGTCCGCGTCCTCTCACAAGCCTATAGGCCGCGTTTCCTTTATCAAATTGAAGAACGTAGGCCTACGTTCCTCTCAATGATCCAGAACCGTGTCCTCTCAGTAATCCAGAGCTGCGACCTCTCAGGATCCAGAGCTGCGTCCTCTCAGCGATCTAGAACTGTGTCCTCTCAACGAGCCAGAGCCACGTTTCTCTCAACAATTCAGAGTCGCGTCTCTCTTGATAAATCAGAGCCACGCCTCCATTATAAATGAAAGCTGCGTCTCATTCACAAACTCAGTGCTGCCTGAGTTTCTTTTCTATCATTCATGGTCGCATCTCAACAAAATAACTAAGGACTGTGTTTCCACAATAGTCAAGGATTGTGACTATGAAAGCTGAGTTCATCCACGCAATAAAGAGTCCGTCTGATTCTCAAATGCAAAGAAAGAATAAAGACGAGATAAGAATTTGATAACTTTTATTATTTGAATTAAAAATGATAAAAGCAATACAAACACTTTCTTATTTGACAAATGGAGTGTTATTAAAAAAAATGGGAAGATACAAAAGGGAAGTGGGCAAATCTTGCTCTGCCAAAGAATAGATCCGTTCCTGGAGGCATTGCATCTCCTGCTGGCGTGCCTTCTCAATTTCAGCCCAAGCTTGAATCTGTAACTCTTCCTCTGATAAGAATCTCTTCATAGCCAGCAGCTCTTGAAGAGACTCCAACTTGGAAGAATGGGCAGTAAGATCTTCTTGGACCAGCTTCTTGGCAGCTTCAGCTCTTCCAGCCTTTCTCTGGCAGCAACAAGCTTCTGCTCGTAGACTTGAATCAAGGCTTGCTCCTTGGCAATAGCCGCCCGAGCATTAGTAATGACTTGCTCTACATCCTTGGTGACGACCTCGAATTCCCTAGAATCGTCGACCAATCTTTGGTAGCTGGCTTGGAAGTTATGAAGATGACGGGCCTCTTTAGCCATTTGCTCCTCTATCTCTTTTCTCTCATATTCTTAAGCAGTGATGAGCTTATTCAACATCGACCGAGCCTCATCCATCGGGCTAACCTTCTCCAGGGTCATTAGTTCCCTCAGACATATCCCCAGCTATTCGACCAACGTCAGATACGCCCTAGCTTGCTCCGAGCTTCCAGTGTGATGGATGTTCTCGATCTGATTCTCGAGAAGCATCTAGGCAAACTCGAAGGAGCTTCCCCCAAAAAGGACCAGTTCGATGCAGGACTTCATGCAAGCAAAGAATTGTTGAACTATCTGATGCGCCAATTCTTCCATGATTTCCATGGCTGGAGATAACTTTGCTAGTGCACTCCCGGATCTCCTTTCCATGATAGTGCGAGTAGTATCCATGAAGATGGAAACTGACTCAACTTGTGCAGGGATAAGGCCAACAATATGCTCTTTCGACACTGAGGTCATAGCCAACAACTCCAGAACTGTTATTATGGTAGTCTTCACAGCAACAGGGGCAACAACAAACTCCACGATACTGGGTTCATCGGCCGATACCTGAACTGTACTGTCCTCTGCGCTGATGCTCGCTACGGGATCCTCTACTTGAACTACCCCGGTACTCTCTGCAACCATAACATCAATGTTAATAATAACAATGAAAGCAAGAGCATATGGCGCATCTTTGTTCTCCTACCAAGTTGAGGATCAAAAGACGGCGAGTCTTTGGACAAGCCACTTGGAAATGAGGGCTCCCCGATCTTGGTGGTTACACCCTCACGAGGCATCCCGATAATAGGAACTTCAAGGGCCTCCTGCTGGGCCAGCTCCTGGATCATCTCCTCAATGTGAGAAGAAGTTGTGGCTTCACTACTGGTAGGCACCCCTGCGGAAGAAATTCAAATGAAATGTTAAAACATCTTTCTAACTTGGTGGAGAAACAGTTAAGGAGGATAGAAGAAATACCCTCAGCGGCAGCAATCTCTCCTGACGGCGGAACCATCGCAGGGATGTATACCTGCATCTCTTCCTCTGAGATATGCAAATATTTGTTGGTATCGGGAAGAGTGGGTTCATCACCGAAGTCGACTTCTTCGCCAGAATAATATTCATGCTCCTCAGACAATGAAGACGACAATTGTACCCAGGAATTCTCAGTGATTGGGGCTTTACCACTAAGAACCCCGGTTGTAGGACTGGGCTCCGCAACCCATAAGGAAGGCATCAACACACTGGGAGACCCAGGTTGTTGCACCTCTACCCCTCTCTCCTGAGCCGAAGAAGTTCCAGGCTAAGTTGAAACTCCTAGAATCTCAACTTCAACCCTCTTCACCACTGCTTCAGGCCGTTTAGCCCCTTCGGCCATGGTGGATTCGCCTGTAGGTTCTCCCTTTGCCAGGATCGCAGGGCCCCTGCTGCGCAAGCCTTTGGGATGAAGTGTTGGGACTGCCTCCTCTTCTTCGTCTTCCTGCTCCTCAGCACCAGGAGGGATTACTTCAGGCAACCAGGCTGAAGCTTCAGCCTACCAGGCTGAAGCTTCAGCCTCAAATCCTTTCTAAGTCTTCTTCAGTTGGGCTCACCCTGTGAAGTGGAGGCACAAGGACGTTTGGACACAGCTTGTTGAATCCTTCTAGTGGGTTACTCTTCAGCCGCTTCTGCCCGAGACTCTGGGTCTGAAGCTGCTATCCTTGTTCGGCTGGCCACTCTCCTGGCCTCCCTCCCCACCTCCTTCTCTGCTTTTTGGCACTCGGCCATCCCCCACATATGGCAACCCTTGGATCCCACCTTGGCCTTGTATGTGGAAATTTGATGCCCTTGATATACGAAGTGTTTATTCCAAATTGGGGCACCTTATTTGACATGAAGTACCATGAACAAAAGCCAACACTGGCATAAGAGTTGGGCGTCTTGTGAGGGAGGGTGAAGATAGCTCCAGTTCCTCCCGCTACACTATAGTACCAGGCCCGGGCACCTTCCAAGAGATTCCCACTGAAGCGAAGGCTTGGTTAGGGTTGCCAACGTATAACTGGTCGTAACTAAATTGTCGGGCAAACTGACAAGGTATATAGGGCTCAGCATGCAAGAGTTCCCTTGCCGAAACACCAAGTACCTGGGCCGGACATTTATTAACCACCAAAAAACACCGGAGGATAACCGAGTGAAGCCATCCGGGCCAACACGATCTACAAACTGATCCGTAAGATGTGTTATGAATCTCAGGGAAGCACCAGTCTAACTGGTAGTTTCTCCCATTCATGATCGTCTTCCAGATATAGAACATATAATATTGCAATCAGCCCGAATTCTCCAATCGCTACACGTAAGGTGTGAAACCCTCGGAGGAGACACTGCCGTCATCAACGAGGACAATGCATAACGTATTACGCCATCAGGTATGTATATGGGAGCTCGACCCTGAGACTGGGAGTCTTGACTAGGGGATGACCGTTGGAATCTGTGACTAGGTGGACCTCGGCGTCCACGATTACTTCCACTTGATAGAAGCACTTTGCTAACGCACGCACCCACTCTGGATCCTGGCCACCATCGCTGGGAGAAGGGCGATGGACTTCCTATTGGTAGGCAGGACCGCCAGATACACCACGTCTGCGACAATTACCTCATGCGGTAGCATTAGCACTACACAACGCTTTATCTATAGCATGAGGAAACCCGCCAACAGAGTCTAGTCAGCATCGAAATTATGGCTTGATGATAGAAGCTCTCAAAGACCGTGTCTGGTTTGAAGGTGTCTTCATTGGACTCGGTGGTGTAGGAACTAGTGGAGGTACTGATTCTTTTAAAATTTCCTCACCAGTGCTGGGAGCTAACCGAGACATCGGGGTAGCCTTGTTCACCCCTGGGAACAGATAAGTTACCCATGACATCTGCTTGATTCCCCGCTCCTCCATCCGGTCACTTGCCTGCAAATGTGGAAGTGGCACAATACTTCCCAATATGTCTCGTACACTAGAGGATCGCTCTTCTTCAGAAGATGCAGCTCCTCGGTTGATGTGACGTACTCCTCATAAGGGGCGTCTCCGATCATCAGCCCTGAGACTTCGTACATCTCATGAAGGGCGAGCCCTATTTCCCCTACGGGAGTTAAGAATATACAAGTCTCCGGATTATAATACTCCAGGATAGCGTAAAAATGTTGGGTGCTCTACGGGATGCCATATTAAAGAGCCCTGACGGACCCATATAGCCCAGCCTGTAGCGGAAGGTCCCCAAATTCTGCCAGATCGAACCCCACCATTCTGCACCACCAGTTCTTATCAGTAGAATGGACCCAGCCGGTGGCACAAAATTTAGAAGGGAAGTCACTCCTCACATCCAAGAATTGTTTGATGAAGGTGGTTGCAAGCTGGGGGGTCTCTCCCGTCGGGTACTCAGCCCTAATCAAGCCAGGCTGCAACCCCATCACACTCCTCCTGTGCCCAATGGTGTAGGCTTCATGGGCACCTATCTTGCCCAGGGAGACTCCAGAGAATGGCCTGACCAAGTCCCAATCCATTATCCGACGCAGGACATATGTTGCAGATAGGCCAGAGGATACATCCTCTCCATATTCGGGAGAAAGAACCTTCTATCGCCAATTTGACAGAGCCATTTGTAGTTCCCGTCACAAAGGGCAGCCTCATCCTCTTCAATTGAGTCACCAAAGAAGAAGTCGGGCTTCCTCAATAGAGCACGGGAATCTGACTTGAACCGGCCATCAGAAATGATTTCTTGAAGGATCAGCGTACTGGCATTACTAATCCGACTTCGTCGCTCCTTTGATTTCCCAACAGTCACAGGAGCAGTCCTTGGAGAACAAAGATCAGGTTTGGATCAGCGCCACCGACGTGTCCAAAATGGCACTTCTTGGACAGAGAATTAGAGGAATATCGCACTGTAAAGAGGACAACACAGTCAGAAATCTAAAAGAAAAATGACTAAATGTTTGAAACTCAGACGCAGGATTAAGTCTAGACGCGACGATCAACAAAACTCGTGTCTAATCTCAAAGACGCCTGCGTTTTAAATTCCACAACTTAGAAATTTCTCTAAGTATTAGACTCAGACGCGAGACTTAGTTAAGCTTTGTCCAGCCTCAGAGACTAGAGGCTCAAATGAAATCCGCGTATGAACCCCCCACTTAGGAAAATTCTCTAAGTGTTAGGATCAAACGCGAGGCTCAACAAAGCCCGCGTTCAACAAGCAGATACAGACTCAAGCTGATGAAGTAAAGACGCGGAGGTCGTCAAACCCGCGTCGTGCCTACCAGTTCAAGAGTCGCATCTGGATATCAAAAATACGGGCGTGAGTCTCGCGTTGGCGGTTCAGTTCAGAAGAGACTTAAGAGTTAAGATAACTCTTCAAGTCCCTTAATGGCAAAAACCTGGTCAAATGGTTCTTTACCTAAAATAGGGGCCTCCGCGTGAAAGAGCCGCCTATTTGGACCTCTGGAGCAGTAGCGCTCGAGGACGAAGCCACAAATTTTATTTTTGGGGCCATTTTAACTGAGAATTCTTTGTAAAAGAAGGAAAGATGAAAAAGTTCGAAGCTTTTCTTGGAGAGTTCTGAAAGCTCTTGACACGTAGTTCAACGGAGAAAAAAAAGAGCCTAATGATGACTCTTGAAAGATTGATGTCTTTTATAGATACAGTAATCCACCGAGATACGCGACACATATCTCGAGCCCAATCTCGCTTGACACGTGGCAATTCGCTTCAAGCGCGGACCTCGCATACTAGAAGAATGGCATCTCTTCAAGCTCCGACCGACGCGTGATAATGCACCTCAAACACGAACCTTGAGTATTAAGAGAATAGCGTCTCTTCTAGCTCCGCTTGACGCGTGGTAATGCGCCTCAACCGCAAAACTCGCATATTAAGAGAATGGCATCTCTTCAAGCTCCGACCGATGAGTGGTAATGCGCCTCAAACACGGGTCTCGCGTTAAACATTGTCACGTCTCTCTAAAGAAGGACCGTGTTTCCACCTTGAAGTCTACGTTACTCTAGCAAAGTGGAGACTACATCTCCATTTCAAAGACCGCACATCTTGGCAAAGAAGCGGGGCTGTGTTTTTCAACAATGAGAAGTCTGCGTTACTTCGACGAAGTGAGTGTTGCGTCTCCACTTCGACATTCATGAATGGAGACTCGTGTTGCTACGAGATCCGCGTCTCCAAGGCAACATGACCTCTGCGTTTATAAGACTTGCGTCCAGTCTTTCCTTTTGCAATCAGTTCAATAGAACACAGGCACAAACAGATGACTATCCTTTTTAGTTCAACAGTACACCAACCACCATCTTAGAGCACTGAGGAGGTCCGGACTGCGTATACAGATACTCATAGCAATCACTTTTGGTGGCTTCAAAGAGTTTAACTATACACTCACGAAGACCAAATCCAGACAAAATCAGGCTCAAGATATCTCAGAAGATTGCCAGTCCAGTCTTAGAGCTTGTTGCTGAAAGAAAAAATCCAAAGTATTTCAAAACCTGTCCTAGTCAACCGCGGAGTTTTGAATACTTTGGAGAGGGTTCTGTAGACTATCTAAAAATCTTTGAGGATAAGTCATCAGAAAGCAGAGTCTATACTCCAGACACGAGGCTAATCAGAGCCATTTATGCAAAGTCAAAATGCAGGGCTCAAAGCCCGCGTCTCTGCTTCATTACAGTGCCAAGACGCGTGGAGCAAAGTCCGCATCTCCGCTTCAATGCATTAGTCGAAACGTAGAGTTTGAAGTCCGTGTCTCCACTTCGCTGCATTGATCAAGACACAGAGCTCAAAGCCCACATCTCAACATCACTGTAGTACCAAGACGCAGGGGTCGAAGCCCACGTCTCTGCTTCACTGCAATGGTCAAGACACAGAGCTTGAAGCCCGCGTCTCAGCCATATATGCAATACCAAGACGTAGAGCTCAAAGCCCGTGTTTAGCAGAATTCGAAGCCTGCGTCTAGCAAGGTTCGAAGTCGGCATCAATAGCACTATAATATAATGCCAAAATACGAGGCTCAGAATCCGCATTTTAAGTGCAGAGAAGCCCTGCGTCTCGGTTATAACTGCCCTCATTACTAGGTTAATTAATGCCGGCATAATGAGGGGAGTTAACCCCTATTATGGAGGGTTTCCATGGACAGTTTTACCTTTGAAACCCTTATAAATAGCCTAGTTTGCTACTGAAGAGGGGTCAGAAAAAAATTGGAATCGGTCGGAAGTTTTTGTTTAACTTTTGGTCAAGGGATTCGATCAGAATTTTCAGTTGAGGAATACTAAAGAGTTCATACTTCTAACAACTTGCTGAGTATAAGTTTTTACCTCAAGTCTCTTTGAGATTTTATTGGATAGGAGTTGTGTTACTCCGTCCATAGTCCAAAGAGAAGATTCCCAGAAGACACTAACATTCTCCGGTCAACAGAAAATAAGATTCAGTTTCCACCGCTACATCAAGAACCCAGTATTAAATAAAGAGAAGATTTGAGCTTAAATTCTTCTCTCTCTTGTAATCAGGAATTATTTGAGATTGTTGTAATCTTTCATTTGATTCAAGAAAATTTTACGACTCATATTCTCAATTTTTTTTTTCCGAGCAAACAAGAGGTATCACTAAGAGGTTAGCATGTTAGTGGAGCTATTAGTAGTTAGTAGCCATGAGTCTTCTTTCCTTTTTACTTTATTTTAGAAATAATACAAAATCACTAACACTATTCTTCTATGTTCTTCTTTGTTTTCACCATATTCTTCTCATTCTCTATTTTGTTTCTTTTTATTCTTTAAAACATTGAAGAACCGTTAACACACACATGATCATACTGTTAAAGCTTCTATCACCTCCTATCCTTGTGGATTCGACCCATTTAGCCTCTATGCTATAACAGAAGTATCGAAGAAGCCAAAGCACACACACTTTTTAAAACAACACTTTTTCGTGCACGGTTTACCCCGATCAAATTTCGGCGCTGTTGTCGGGGATGGGAACGATTTGATCTCACATTTTTTGTTAACTTTTCTTCTTTATTTTGGTGTGCAGGTTAAATTTTTAGCATTGCAGAAGTCTACACTTGCTTGCATTTCCCTTCTCAAGAAAGAAAATTTTGTGTGGTTGGGTAAATCATTGTATATTGTTATCTTCTGCTGCTATTTTCTGTTTATATTACCTATGCACTATAATAATTTTAAGAACTAAATACAGTAATTGGATATTTTAAAATGGTTTAGACAATTGCATCTAGGCACATGTCAATTTTCATTCTAATATACTATATTTTGTTCTTTTGTTGTTGTGATCTAGAGCGAGGTGTACATATTGCATTGTATATAGTTAGGACAAACTCGTGAGTGATTTACTCTCTTTTTGTGTTCATTCTTGTCTATATTGCACACTTGCATGAATTCAAATTAAAGGCAAAACCCAACATAAGATAAGATGGGGAAGTCAATACCCTCCCTTAACCAAAAATCACCTCCCCACTCACGCAACCCAAGCCTAAATAAAACTTGCTAGACATTAGCCCCTAGGGACATCTTGGACTCATTTAAGAGTCTGACCTAAGGGGAAAGTTATTAGAATTTGACTCTTATCAAATCGATATCAAAGGTTGGGGATTAAGAGGCGAAATCTCGAAGAACAGTGGTTTGACATAATTAGGCTCATTGCTCCAGCACGGATACCTCCCACTAATCTTGCTTCTACTGGCCGATTAACTTGTGATCATATTCCTATAATGTATCCCCTATGGACAGTCTAACCAGTTAGTAGTCGTCTAGGTCTAGGTTAACCCTAGTATAGACTTATTTTTAAAAAAAATTCTTTTTCTTGTTTGTTTGTTTGATTGATTGTTTTTTTTTTTGTGATTATTGTGATAAAATTGAATATAACTAGAATTTTTTCAATCAAATGAATCCATTTTTCACCTCAGCCTCATTTAACTCGGATAACTCTAACTCGGTTGTGTACAACATGAACCAATCATATAGGCCAGATTGGGTTTATCCGACTCAATATGACCCATACCCCTAATTCTATGACCATAATTTTCAATTTTCACTCTTCACATAGTCCATGGGAATTCACCTCCCCTGAGTTAAATTATCAGTCACTTTGTCCACCATCTTCTTTCGCACATTTTGCTTCACATACTCCTTTTTCAGAACCACCAATTGAAGAAAAATCAGAATTATAAAAGAGTATGAAAGCCATGTTAGAGATCCAAAAATAATTGGAGAACATGACAGCCTCATCAGATCCACAGAATTTCCAAAATCCATATAGTTCTTTTTCAGAACCACTAAAAGAAAAATCATTGATGGAAAAAACTATGAAATTCTTGCAAGAGTCCGAGCAGCTAATTCAAAATATGGTAGACTTCCAATGTCCACCAAATTTTGATATGACCAAAGAATTATGTCATTTTAGAAATCAAGCTTCAATTTTATCATACCAACCTGAACTTGAACAAAATCAAATCCTTAATATTTTGATAACTTATCCATTTTCTGAAATTGACGTTGAAGATGAATATAAACCTGAGCTTCAGTTTAGCAATTCAAGTCCAATCTTGAATCAATATCGACTCCTGTAATGTTGCCTAAACTTAGTAACATTCTTGAGCTAGTTTTAATTCCCATAATTTCTGAACTTAAATCGATCATTTCACCCATTCACATTCCTTCCGTGGACGAAAATCAAAATTCAATTTCATTTTATCCATTTAAACTTGCCAAAATTTCGAGAACCATTTTGACATTTTGGCAAGTTATTCTTTTCTCAAAATTGAACTTGAGTATGAATGTGGTCACGATCAACAAGTTGGTAATTTCTTTTCATCTTTTGATTCAATAATTACTCTGGTATCTTTACCAGATTTTTTTCATATTTCAGAGTTAATATTGAATCTTGTACCAATACACCGTGAAAATGAATTACCAATATTTTACGATCACATTCCGTTAACGGGGAAAGTGTGTGAACATCAACTTCTTGATTTAGACCCACTTTCTGAACCAATTTCGACTCCAGAACCTTTACTTGATTTCAGTCAATTTCTTGAGTCGACATTAGTTCCTATACTTTTTGAGCCCAAATCAGTCGTTCCATCATTTCACTCTCTATTCTGGGATAAAGGTGTTGATACAAAAGACTCTGAAATTATTTTAAAATTTTGAAAATTAGATGGGATAAAATTTCAAATAAAAATCATCCATGAATGTATCATAATAGTGGGTTGTATTAGAGAGGTCACTGGTGGGTTCCTTCGAGATCCACAATCTTTGGATTGGGCCGCATTTTGTGGACCAACTAGACCACCACCGGAACCACCACCATGAGGTAATTTTTCTTTCTGCTTCATGTGTTTCATGTATATACACATTCACGATGCATTGAGGATACTGCATGAGATAAGTGTGGGAAAGAGTTTACTAACGTAGGTTATTCTAAACTTTCTTTTACTTAAACTTCTTTTTAGAAAATTTTTAAATTTTTTCTATTGTATAGAAACTCTTTTCTTTTCTTTTTACAAAGCTTTTTGAAATAAGAGAAATAGTTTTGATTTATTTTTAAGAATGTTAAGAGGATCTTAGGAATTAAGAAGACCTAAAATTATGAATTCTTAAACTGAGTCAAAATAATAGATCTTTTCTAAATTTTAGGATAAGATAGTAAGGCTGGAAAGATAATTTGATCTTGATTTTTTTGTCTTAGATATAAGCACTTCACACTCACACAACTTTTTGGGATTGAAATAAAGACTGAACACAACAACAACTAAGCCATTTGTCCCCAAGTATTTGGGGTTGGCTACATGAACAAAAGATAATTACGTCGGATCGGGCACATGGATCAGCTTTCTCCACTCATTCCTATCGAGCAATATGCCTTCACTAAGACCCTTAGCCTCTATATCTTGTCGTATTACCTTCACCCATATTTTTTTAAATCTCCCCTGTGCTCTTTTAACTTGGCCTAATTTGATATGCTCTACTCGCCGGACTGGCGCATCTGTAGGTCTACGATGCACATGATCAAATCATCGTAGGCAATTTTCTCTCATGTTCTCTTCTATAGAGGCTACACCTATCTTAGTACGAATATCCTCATTTCTCACCTTATCTTTCCTCGTGTTACCACACATCTAACGAAGCATGCGTATCTCTGCCACACTCATCTTCTGGGCATGATACCTCTTTATAGCCCAACATACTGTGCCATATAACAAAGTTGGCCTAATAGCAGTCCGATAAAATTTTTCCTTCAGCCATAACAGAATATTACGATCACATAAAACTCATGTTTCTCTCCTCTATTTCAACCAGCCGGCTTGGATCCTATGGTTGACATCACTATTGATCTCCCCATCCTTTTGGATAATAGAACCCAAGTACTTAAATGAACTGCTCATCGGTACTTCTTGACCATCTAGTGTCACAAAATTATAATCTCAGTTCCCTGTTTACTGAATTTATACTCCATATACTCTGTTTTGGTCCTACTTAATCTAAAACTTTGAGATTTTAGAGTTTGCCTCCATAACTCCAATTTTGCATTTACCCCCGCTCTCGTTTCATCGACTAGGATAATATCATCAGCAAATAGCATACACCATGATTTCTCATCCTGAATATCTCTAGTAAGCTCATTTATCACTATAGCAAATAAGAATGGATTCAATGCAGATCATTGATGCAATCCAATTGTGATAGAAAAATCACTTGTTATACCTCCACAAGTTCTGACATTTGCCACTACTCTATCGTACATGTCCCTGATTATGTCAATATAGTTGATGGGGACTCCATTTTCATCAATGTCGACCATAATACCTCTTTTGGCCCTTAAAATAAGCTTTTTCTAAATCAATAAAGACCGTATGCAAATTTCTCTTCCTCTCTCGAAATCGCTCTATAAGTTGACGAAACAAATGAATAGCCTCTGTCGTCGATCACCCTGGTATGAACCCAAAATTTCGTTGTGTGACATATGAGTTTTATTCTACGATAGTTTGAACAACTCTGGATATCACCCTTGTTTTTATAGAGAGGTACAAAGGCACTCTTCCTCCACTCATTTAGTATCTTTTTAGTTATCCAGATCTTATTAAAGAGGTTTGTCAGCCATCTCTCGCCCACCTCTCCTAAGCATCTCCATACCTCAATAGGAATTTCATCCGAGCCTACAATAATTCTTGACTTCATCCTCTTCAAGGCCTCTTTAACTTCAGTTTCGTTAATTTTGCGCATATAATTATGATTCACATCTTGGCACTGAATGGTAAGGTCATCCAAATTTTGAGTAGAACTACCATTGAACAATTTGTCAAAATACTCTTTCCATCTTTCTTTGATATCTTCATCTCGAACTAAAACCTTCTGATCATCATCTTTGACACACCTCACAGTACATAAGTCTCTAGTCTTTTTCTCCCTTATTCGAGCAATTCTATATATATCCTTTTCAACCTCTTTGATTTCTAACTTCTCATACACTTCTTTGTATACTTTAACTCTTGCATTCTGAACAGCATTCTTAGCCTCCATCACAATTTCTTTTCAAATCTCTGTAAGAGTTTCGTTTGATCTTAATGGCAGCTTTGATTAAAAAAGACTGAAAATGTCATAAAAAGTATATAAATAAATTAAAAAAAGAAATGATGATAATAAAAACCATTTATTGAAGCTGGGTAATTATGCCTCAGGAAGTATAATTATTCACGCCTAAAGTGGTGGACAAAAATAAAATAATTTTCTTTAGTTTTCTGGTCTTGTTTACTCGAATCCTTAAGCCTGAGGTATGTTTTCTCATCTGGGGCCCTAAAATCATCTGGTTTGAAAGTAACCAGCTAAAGGCTCACTACTCGGGTAAGCTAGAAAGCCTAAGAAAACTAAGTGAAAAATATTTTATATAAATAAATGACATGAAAGTTAGAGTCGATATCCCAAAAAATTTCACTATTCACAAGTGCATACTATCTAAGAGTTTTATGAAAGATTAAAGAATTAATTCATTATAAATTCTTACCTTTAAGTTATAACAAGATTTTTGCATTTAGACTTAATTTAAGGAAGAATAATTTCTAGTTAATCTATGACCTTGGATCACTTAAATTTTCACAAAAAAAAATTCAAATCAAAATGTGTTTTCAAACTACTAACATTTGATTTCTTTCTTTATGGATTTTGTGGGTGTAATCCGCTGAAAATCCTCAGGAGACAAAACTCCTCCTCTAGGGGAAACCTAGAGGTTTAACGGCTTATTGCATATACTCAGTGCAATCGCGTCACCTGCGAAAGTTGTGTAATAAATTACTTAGTTTTTCTGTTTTACTCGGGCCGAGCAAAAGATAAGTGTGGGAGTGTAATTGGTCTCTATATTTGCATATTTCATGCCACATCTTCACATTTATTCTATATAAAATTCTGCTAAATAATGGCTTTCTTGTATGTTTCTAGATCCATGGCATGAAGTGAAGAAGAAGCCTAAAACTCTAATTTATTTGGATATTTTTAGAGCCTAGAAGAAGCCTAAGAGTTTGAAGCCCAATCTGCTAAAGTTGGGAGCAGAAAACAAGAAGCCAGAAGTCAATACATAGCCCATACCTTTAGTACCAGACTCATGCCCTGGCGCTGTGCATCTGGACACAGCATAGCCGCGTTTTCGTGGCCATGTTGTGGAGTCGCGCGTCGAGCTTCGACAAACGACTCCGTACAGCTTCCCAGATCTCCCCCTTAGCCTATAAATATCCCCTGGTTCTAGAATTTCCAAGGAGGAGAGTTTTGTAGTTTAGTTTTCTTCTCTTTAGGATAGTTTTAGTTGTTGTTGTTTCTTCTCTTTGTATTTTTCATTTTTGTAGATCATATAATAGAGAAGAAAGTGATGTATATAATGAAAGTAAGGGTTCTTTTAATGAAGGGTGACACTCTATGAAAGTTCTCTCTTATCTTTACTTGTTTTCTTCTCTCTAACTCTTTACATGTTTAACTAAATTTTCTTCTCATAGCAATTAACTACTAACCACTAAGTATGCTAACTCCTTACTTAATAATTCATATGAATCTAATAACCTCTACTTGGCCTTGCTCTTGTAAGAGCCATTGATGGCTCATGATGATGCATTCTAATACTCTAACATCTAACTCTCTAACAAGCTAACATTACTTTATTTCATGCTTGCTCTAGTTAATTTTGATGATTTAAGTGTAGCTTGCACTTGGTTGTTGAGTTTGGATGTGAAAGTGATCTTATGGGTTATGCTTTGTAAAGCTCTTGAAACAAGGACTACTGATGGCCAATGATACATGTGAGGCAAGTATCACTAAGAGGTTAGCATGTTAGTAGAGTTATTAGTAGTTAGTAGCCATAAGTCTTCTTTCTTTTTACTTTATTTTAGAAATAATACAAAAATCATGAACACCATTCTTCTTGTTCCTCTTCTTTGTTTTCACTGTATCCTTCTCATTCTTTGTTTTTTTTTTCTTTTAATTCTTTAAAATATTGAAGAGTCGTTAACATACACGTGATCATATTGTTAAATTTTCTATCACCTCCTGTCCTTATGGATTTGACCCATTTTAGCCTCTATACTATAACGGAAGTATCGAGGAAGCCAAAGCACACACTTTTCAAAATAACACTTTTTCGTGTACAGTTTACCTCGTTCAGACTTCTATTCTTCGTTTCTGAAATTTTGTATTTTCTGTGTAGGTTAAACCTCAATCAAATTTTGGCGCCATTTCCGGGGAAGCACGGGAAATTTTTTTATTTACTTTATTGGTTAAACTTTCTCCTCTATTTTTTTTGTTCAGGGGCTTAGTTGAAGATAAATGCTGCAATGGACATATAAATGGCTCTAGACTCTGCTATAGAAAGCAGAGCTCAAAAGCCCTCAGAATTGCCATGCAACCACGGCTAACCCACGTTTTCGCGACAATATGAGAGGACTACTAACTCTACTTTGGTTGCAGGTATTTGAATTTAAAAGTTTAAGTCTCTGCTGCTAGTATTTTTCTTATTTAGCCTGTTGTACATACTGTATTAACTCAATAGTAAATTGTTACTTGTAAATGCTAAAAAACATTTAGACTTGTATTTAGGCACATGTTTAATTTGTTACATTTCATTAATGTTGAAGAATGCTGGAGCAAAGATACGTGTGCATAGCATGTATCATTAAGAACATATTTTGAATGATTCATATTGCTTAAGTGTTGCTTATACTATATACTTATACACTGTACTAAATTTAATTAAGGGCATGTCCTATAAACAAGATAAGATGGGGAAGTCATTACCCTTACTTCTCCCAAAAATCATCTCTACACTCACTAACCAAGCCTAACTAAAACTGAGTAGACGTTGGCCCTAAAAACATCTTGGACTTAATAAGAGACTGACCTAAGGGGAAAGTTGATTAGAGTTTGACTCTTGCAAAATTGGTGTTAAAGGTTGAGAATTGAGAGGCGAAACCTCGAAGACTGGTGGTTTGGCATAATTAGACCCATCGCTCCCACTAATCTTGCCCTGATCTGGCCGATTAACTTGTGGTTAGATTCTGCACTATACACCCCGTGGATAGTTTAACCAGTTATGAGTCGTCTAGGTCTAAGGTCTACCCTAATTTAAGCTAGATTTTTGTTTATTTGTTTGCTTGTTTGTTTGCTTGTTTGCTTTTATTTTTGACATCTTTGTGATATGGATTACAATTATAACTATTTCAATGATATAATGATCCATACTTCACATTGACCTCTTTTAACTCGGATATTATCAACCCAGCATTTCATAATTTTAACCAACTAAGTATGTCGGATTGGTTTTATCCGAATCAATATATGCCCCAGTCGCAATATTATGAACAAGACTGAAATAATCATCATCACTCTTTATAGAGTTAGTGAGGATATAACTCCCCCGAGTCATTTTATCAACAACCTTACAAACATCTAGCTTCATATACTCCTATCAAGATCAACCCATAAAAGAAATATCTAAATCGACTAAGAGCATAAAAGCCTTGATTAAGTCTAAAAATAAAGTTAAAAACATGTTGGACTTACAATCCCATCAAGATTTTCAAATTCAAGATCCTTACTCTATCTTTCAAGTCCCACAACATGAAGAACCTACTGACTTAAAAATGAGTATGGAAAACCTGATTCAGCCTAAAATAATATTACACAATCTATCAATAGGCTAGAAGCACAAATAAGTCATTTAATTAATATAGTAAAAGATAGGAATGAGAAATCTACCTAATACTTTTTTGACCATTCCCAATTGCCCTAGCCATCTTGATAGGAACAAAGAATCATGGTGTCTTGGAGACCTTAACCAAGATACAATTTCAGCACACTAATTTGAACTTAACCAATCTCAAATTTCTGACAAATTGGCAAATTTTTTATTCAATGAGAATGAACTTGAATGTGAATGTGATGTCGATCCACAACTTTGTGATTCAATTTCAATTTTTGAATTCATGTTGACTCCGTTATCCTTACCAAATTTGGACAAATTTTTTGAGTCAACATGATTCCTGTACCAATAGATTTTAAAATTGAACCAACTATTGTGGGTAGTCATAGTCATTGATAGGAAAGAATGTGAATTTCAATTCTTTGATTTGGACACAACTCTTGAACCAAACCCGACTCTCGAACACAAAGTTGATTTTCCTGAGTTAGTATTGATTCCCGAACCTTTCATTTCAGAACCTAAACCATCTACTCCACAAAATCACATTCTATTGTTGGACCAATGTATAGACCATAATGATTTGTGATGATTTTCTAAGATTGGTCATATAAAGGGAATAATTTTTATAATAGAATAGGGGCGTTATCGGAAGGCCACTAATTAAAGAATTATATATAGAGAGAAAGTCTCTCTCTGCAGCCATGCATTACTCCACCGATAGGAAGCTAGGTTTAGCAGAAAGAAGGCTTTCTATCTCGTTCTCTATAGCATGATCCAGATCTGAGTATAGTACATCATCCTTCGAAAAGGTATATTATCTAAAACTCCTCTATTAAGATTCATCATATATGCTTTTTAGATCGATACATAGATGCAGTTGAACCTCTTCTATGATAGATAAATTCTAATAAGTAGTATCAAAGCCTATATATGCTATATATGTTATTGATATCTAATTATGTAAGATTTTTTTTAATTTTGTTTGAAAATTATTATGTTGAAACTCTGAATCGAAAAGGACAGATCAAAAGACAATGACTACTGAGAGATTAATTTTGAGTATGACTGCTTTTCTTTTAGGTTTTTAAACAGTTTATTTCATTTTTCTTCTTTCGGTTTTTTGAAAAGGCTGCTGTTATTAGGAGGATCTAGGTCTTGTTTATTTTTCAAGATTGTTTATTGGCTTTTATACAGATTTTGAGGAATTGATTGTTTTCGGATTATTGAATTGATTATTTTGGAACATATCCTTGTATGCTTTGCCTATGCCATTTCAAATTTAATCTTTCCTAAGCTAAAAATTATCCAAAGAGTCCAATGTAACAATTGATTCTGTAGATGAACACGAAATATGTTATTTGGGTTAGGAATGAGATAAGTTTTCTTTCCTACCTTAATTGTCTTTTAGTTTAAAAATCTCTTGTAATATTATCTCTTATTTTGATAATAAATAACAAAGTTTTGGATTGAGATAGGTAGATTGATAATTCTTATCGAAAAGATATGAATTCCAATGATAAGTTGATTTGCTTCTGTAAGAGAATGTTCTCTCTAAGATTGGATTTTTCGAATTTACGGGAAATTATTCTAGAGTTTTAGGTGAAGGATATGATAAGATATCTTAGCAATTTTTAAATTATCTATTCATGGGAACTATATTTGAGTTTTATGTATTATCTATTCATGAGCATTGTTAAATTGCAACAATTTTGTATTTCTAGGAGATTTTCATTAAGAAAATTTTATTAAAGAATTTGATCTCTTTGAATCTGAATAAAGAAATTTACCAGTAATATTCATCAAATATTAAAGCACGTCAAGTGTTCTCCCATTATCTTTTGTGCATGCAAGTAAAATAAATTTTAAATCTCAATAAAAGAGATAAATTTCTCTTCTTTTGTTAAGATATCTTCAGAGCTACACATAGTGTTCAAGTTAAAAAAGAAAGTCATATTCTTTAGTGTCCAAATTGTTTATTTGAACTAGATGCATGAGGCAAATTTAAAAATTTGTTTTGCATTTTGATTGTGTGTTTCAGTATTAGATTTGGACCCTTTAGTGTTCTATTACGTGAATTGTCAATCTACATTATTTTCTTGAATAATTGTAGAGATTTTCAAACCATGATTTTGTGACTGAAATATAAATGTTATTAAATAGCATATTGATTAAATACATGGTACAAGCACAATAATGATCATGTTGACTAGTGATTGTACACATATTTTGCATTCTTTTCAATACACTCCTATATTTATCGTGTAATAAATCTGCTAATTTTCTTATCTTAAATGTCTATTTTGCAGAAGATAATCCTGGAGAGAAAGAGGATTAAACTAAATAAATACCAATTAAATCAGATTTAACTAGATCTATTTTGTTAGCTGAGGATGATCCCAAATCCAGTCAGTTAAAATCAGATTTTGGTGAATCAATTCGGTTAACTTAAAGATCTATTAGGATATCACCACATCTAGAATAAATCATGGATTGGGGTAAATGTTCAGCTGAAGATCAGAGCAAAACAAAAAGATAACACCAAATAAAAATTGATAAAATTCAGATTTCTATTAATCCATTTTGGTTAGCTAAAGATCAACCGAGAATAATGTCAAATACAGAGTCTAAGCAAAAAATTCAAGAGGATAATCCGAGATAGACGAATGCCAGGATGCCACGCTCTCTGGATGGCCACATCCAGGCCGCAGATCCGTAGCTAAAGCTGCAGATCCGCGGCAATCTAGTAAGATTTGGGGGAGCATTACCCTATCTTCAAACGCTTTCCCTCGTTCCATATTTGCTATAAATACCTGCAAATTCTCAAGAAGAGATAGATTTTTAGGCCAGTTTTTCATTCTTTTTAGTGAAGGTTTTTATTTTCATTTTATGTAATTTTTATTTCTTTGTAAGTATAGGTCAGACTAAGATTCATGTAAGTAAAAGAGAGAGATTTATGTTGAGAGTGGCACTAATGTAATCTCCTCCTTTCTTCCATCATTTCTGCAAGCAATAAAAAGGTAACTTTTTAATGTACTTCTTTATTTTTTTTCTTCTTTTTCTTTCTAATCTTCCTCTTTCAGTTTTGATGATAGTCCAAGTGAGTCAAATAGCATCGGTATTGCCTTGTCTTAGCAAGTGCCATCGATAGCTCATAACGATGGATTCTTTCCTATGTTCGTATCATTTCATACTTGCTCGAAGTAGCCTAAGTAGCCTTTATGATGTAATGTGAATTGAAACTGAGTTAATCTTATGAGTTATGCACTGATCGCCTCTAGATCAAGGTAAACATGCAAGGATTTCAGGTAAGCCATCAACCGGAAAAACGTAAGTATTTCTTTTAGGTTTTCTTTCTTTTCTTTTAATCTTTAGTTTACATCACCTCCATCATCAAATCTCTGCTATTCTTCACTTTCTTTATACAAAATAACCATTTACTTCTATCTACCACTTTCATAATTTAACATAACTTTTTTTTCTTTTAAAGAACTGAAATAAGAACTTTAACTATTTTTTGTGAACTAAAGAGAACTTACAAAAAGCTTCCATCGCTAGTCCCTCCTTGTGGATCACGACCCGCATAGCCACTTTCTATCGCGGTAGCATTGAGAATTTGCAATTCTATTTTATATTTCTAAAATTTATATTTTTGTGTGCAGGTCTGAACTTAATCAAATTATGGCGTCATTGCCGGGGAGGGACAGTAAGTACTTCTCTTTTTAAATTTACATTTTTTGATTAACTTTCTTCATTGTTCTTGGTGTGCAGTGATAGATATCAAGAAAATTTTTGCTTCAATGGACATATAAGTGGCCCTGGACTCTGCTCAAGAAAGCAGAGCCTAGAAGCCCTCAGATTTGCTATAATCCAGTGGCAATCTAAGTGAACTACTAACCTGTATTGTTTTTTTAGGTTGGTTGAATTGCAAAGTTAAATTTCTGCAGATATTTATTTTCTTATTTAACTCACTGTACATTCTTTCTAACCTCAACAGCAAATTGATGTTTGTTAAATACTAAAAACAGTCCAGACTTTGCATTTAGGCACGTGTCTAATTCGTTTACATTTTACGTTACTGTTAAACAGTGCTAGAGTAAAAATATGTGTGCATAGCATGTAGTGTAGAAACACTTTTGAATTGTTTTCATTGCTTAAGTGTGCTTTTCATGTACACATTACACTAAATTGATTTAAGGGCTTGTCCTATAAAAAAGATAAGGTGGGAAAGTCATTACCCTCTCTTAGCCCACAAACAATCTCCTCACTCACTAACTCATGCCTAACTAAAACTGAGTAGATGTTGGTCCTAGGGATATCTCAGACTCAATAGGAGACTGACCTAAAGGGAAAGTTGATTAGAATTTAACTCTTGCCAAATCGATGTCAAAGATTGGAGATTGAGCAGCGAAACCCCGAAGGCTGGTGGTTTGGCTTAATTAGGCCCGCTGCTTTTAAGCACGGATACCTTCCACTAATCTTGCCCCTACCTAGCCGATTAATTTATAGTCAGATTCGGCAATTTACCCCCCGTGGATAGTCTAACCAGTTAGGAGTCGTCTAGATCTAAGGTCTACCCTAACTTAGGTTAGATTTTTTTTCTTTTTATTTATTTATTTTTGATATTTCTTATGTGATATGGCTTATAATAACAAAGTTTTCAATTTAAATGGTAATCCATGTTACACCCTGACCTCTTTTTGTATATTACCAACCCAGCATATCATAATTTTAACCAACCTAGTGTGCCGGATAGGTCTTATCCGAATCAATACATATCACAGTCCCAATACTATGAACAAGACTGGAATAATCATCACTACTCTTCACAGAGCCAATGGGGATATAACTCCCTTGAGTCATATTGTCAACCACCTTACCAACACCTAGCTTCATATACTCCTTCTCCTAAGCAACCATAAGAAGAATCAATTGATTGGGAAAATAGGATGGAAGCCTTAGAAGATCTTGAGCGACGAATTCAAATTCTAGAAGACTCAAAATCCCGTCAAAATTTTCAAATCACAGCTCCTTACTCTATTTTTCAAGAAGAACATCCCGACTTGGAAAAGAGTATGGAATCCATGATTCAATACCAAAGTGATCCACTCGATATGATAGAAGTAAGACTTAATCAATTGGAAAAAAATTGTAGGAATAAGGAAACTCTTCCTACCCAATCTTTGACTATTCCTGACATTTCTAGCCATATTGATGAAAACCAAGAATCATGGTATCTTCAAAACATTGATCAAGATTCAATTTCACCACAAAACCTTGAACTTAACCAATATCAACCCATTTACAAATTGGCATGTTTTCATTTTAATGACATTGAACTTAATAATGAATGTGAAACTGATCCCCAACCTTGTGATTCAGTTACCATCTTCGAATCTATGTTGACTCCAGTATTCTTACCCAATTTGGACCAATTTTCTGAGCCAACATTCCATTGATGGGAAAAGAATCTGAATTTCAATTCTTGAATTTGGACTCAACTCTTAAACTAAAATTGACTCTCGAGCCCAAAGTTGATTTTCTCGAGTTTGCATTGGCTCCCGAATCTATCATTCTTGAGTCCAAGTCAACCATTCTACCAAGTCACATTCTTTTATTGGACATAGGTATATACCATGATAACTCCGTGATGATTTTTCAGGATTGGTCATGTAAAGGGAATAAGTTTCACGATAGGATATTTCATGATCCTATTCATATTGGGGTCTATAAATATGTAAATAGAAAAAAGGTCAATAAAGGTGGGTTCCGTGAACTACCACATTATCAAGATTGGGTAGCAACGCTTGACCCAATCCGACCACCACCGAAACCACCACCTTAAGGTAATATTTTTTTCCTTTCTTCTTTTTCATGCATCTATGCATTTATTCATACATTGAGGACAATGCATGAGATAGGTGTGAGGGAGGGTTCTAACATAACATAGGTTTTCTATTTATTTAAAATAAAAAATTAACATTTTCCTTTCTTTAAAAGAAAAAAACTTTTTGAAAAGAGAGTAATATTTTGACATATTTTTAAGAAATTAAGTTAATTTTAAGGAATATGAGAGTCATAATTAGTATTTCTTATACTTGGTCAAAATACGATTATTTGTTTGATTACTAGGGTTAGGAAGAAAATTTGAAAAAATAATTTAGTCTTAATTTTTACCTTGATGAAATATGCATGCTTTATACACTTACACACTAAGGACTCAAAAATAAAGATTCTTATGCCTTATTAAAAAAAAGAAATATATATATATATATATAATATAAAAATGGGTATTTTGCCTCATAAAGCATAATTATTCACGCCTAAAAGTGATTTATATAATAAAATCTTTAGTTTTGTGGCCTTGTTTGCTCAAGTCTTTAAGCCCTTGGGTTGTTTTCTCACCCGATGCCCTTATATCATTTGGTTTGGGAGCAACCGATTAAAGGTTCGTTACATGGACAGATTAGAAAGCCTAATAAAACTAAGGAATAATATCACCAAAAATGAAGAAAATAAAAAAAAAAGCATAAGAGTTAGAGTTAAAGAACCACGAGTCAAAATTTCACGGTCACAAAGGTGCATATAACTTAGAGTAAAATAATAGACTAGATGAGAAATACAATTTGACTCCTTGCCTTAATTAATAACAAGTTTTTGAATAAAGACTAAGCTTAAAAATGAAAAGTTTTTTTTGTCCTATAACTTATAGATTACGTAATTCTTACAATAATACTTCAAATATTTTTTCTTTCGAAATGTGTTTTCAAAATACTAACACTTTATTTCTCTTTCTTTATGAATTTTGTGGGTCTAATCCACTGAAAATCCTTACGAGACAAAATTCGTCCTCTAGGGGAACTTAGAGGTTTAAGGCTTGTTGCACATGCTCAGTGCAATCGCGTGACCTGCGAAAGTGGTCTAATAATCTTTGGTTTAATTTTGATGTTTTGCTCGAGGACGAGCAAAAGATAGGTGTGGGAGTGTGATCGTACAAATATTTTGCATTCTTTTCATTACACTCCTACATTTATCGTGTAATAAATCTGCTAATTTTCTTGTCTTAAATGTTTTTTTTGCAGAAGATAATCATGGAGAGAAAGAGGATTAAATCAAATAAATACTAGTTAAAATTAGATTTAACTGGATCTATTTGGTTAGCTGAGGATGATCTCAGATTCAGTCATTTAAAATCAGATTTTGGTGAATTAATTCGGCTAACTTAAAGATCTATTAGGATATCACCACATCCAGGACAAATCAAGGATTGGGGCAAATGTTCAGTTGAATATCAGAGCAAACCAGAAAGATAACACCTAGTGAAAACTGGTAAAATTCAAATTTCTATAAATCCATTTTGGTTAGCTAAAGATCAACCGAGGATAACATCGAATATTGATTGATACACAATATTGCATATTTTACCACATAATCCCCATGCATATTGCAAATAAATATATAATTTTTACTCATCTTCTCTATATTTTTACAGGTCCACAACTGAAATGAGAGAAAGCCCAATAATCACTTTAATTAGCAATAATTAAAGAGATTAATTCCAAGCCCAAGATAAAGCCCAAGTTTAAATCTAGGATCCAGAGAATTCTACGTAACAACTCAAGATTCTAGAAGGCCACGTGGATAACAACCTCGTAACCAACCTGTACCAGAAAGTTGTTACTCAACAGAGTCAGTTGAGCCCCAATTTCCGGGATTTTCCCGCCATTTTGCGGCAAGGATAAGGCAGTTGGATCCCGGATTTTGCGCCAACAACCTGGATCTCGAAGCTTCTCTCTGAGCCCTATAAATACTTCACCTGGACCTGCGAGCAAAAAGAGAGCAGAGAAGAGAGAGAGATTAGGGATTAAGCTTTGTATTTTTGTTAGTTTTTCTCTAGGATTTTTGTAGCTCTCTAAGATCTTCTTCCTCCCTAGAAATTCTGTAAGAGAGAGTTTGTAAGAGAGAGAAAGCTTGTGTACATCAAGGAGTGAAACTTGTGAAGCAAGGATTGATCCATTCTCTTCTCTCTACTCTTGCATTTTCTAGTGTACTTGTTTTCTTTACTTGCTTTCTTTATTTTCTTGCAATTTTATTCATGCTTTGCTTTTCTTTTGTAATGGCTTGTAGCTAACTTTTCTACATGTACTAGCTAACCACTAACCTTACTAACTACTAACTCATGGGTGATTGCTATATTTCATCTTGCAAGTTGTATGGCCTTCTCTTCTCCGATGGGTTACTTTCATTGCTTGGCTAGTTCTTGTTGTAATTCTCCATATGATTCATGTGTGCCTCATTTAGAGCCTTGTCTTTGAACAAGTGCCTTGATGGAACATGGAGATGGATCACCAAACATATGCTATTTGTTGTACAACTTCATTACTTCCATTATTGAATGTTGTATCTTCTTCCTTAGCATCCCTTGTGTGTCGCTCTTTTGATTCCATTATTGAAAGTCTATCTTGTAGGCCAATGACATCTATGAGGTTACAAGACAAGTCCAAGAATGATCCCCCATCATCCAAGTGGGAAAGTAATTAGACCAACACGGAAGACAAATCTATGCCGATGAATCAACATGAGGCACGCATTCACTATCACGGAGTTTAGTAAGTCTTTAGCAAGGTAGTAAGGTTAGCTAGTCATGGTTTTCTTCAATCTTAAATCTTTTCAAAGTTTTACTTTCTTTTAGTTGTAATTCCAAAGCCAATCTTAATTTTGATTTCTTTACACTTTCCATCATGAACATTTCCACCCATTCTTTTATTTCTTTTTCATTTGATTCTTTATTCTTTTAAAGCAAAGAAGAATCTTCGTTTTATATCTTCACTACCTACCGTAAAGCTTCCATCGCGAGCTCTCCCTGAGAATCGACTCGGTATAGCCCTATGCTATAACGGAGATTGGAAAGGATATATTGATCTTATAAATACATTTGTGGAGTGATCTAAGCACTTGAGGTTGTTTCTAAACCTTATCTCCTTAATTGAATACATATATTTGTGCTCATTTATACTCCATAATACGACACCTTTCCGTCTAATCAAAAAAATGGCGCCGTTGCTGGGGAGAGCAACGTTTTAGGTTTAAAGTGAAGAACTAAACGAATCTTCTTCTCTGTTGCATGTTACAGGTTGAAGAAACAGGAAACTTTGCATTGCAGTGACATATAAGTGACCTGGGCCTCTGCTCTCGAAAGCAGAGACCAGGATCCTTCAGTTTTGCCGCAAATTCTGGGTTTTTGCCGCAGAATTGCGGCAATCCTGAGTTGACTACTTACCAACTTTCTGCAGGGTCTCCAACTCTGTAAAATTCAGCTGCTGTAATAATTAATACTTGTATTCTTCACCTTATATCTGTTAATAATCAACAGTAAAAAATTGGTTGTAATCATTAAAAGTTGATTAGACATTTGCATTTCTAGGCATTTGTCTTTTCAATTCATTTACTTTTACTGTTGAAGAGTGCTGGATGCAAGGTACGTAAACATTGCATGTAGACTAGGAATCATCTCATGCTTGATTTTCATGCTTTGAGTGTATCCTAGTTATATTTCTTGTACACTTGCACAATTCAATTTTAAGGGCATACCCGTAAATAAGATAAGGTGGGGATTTTATCACCCTTTCCTTAGCCCACAAATCATTTTCCCAAGCACTCACTAACCCAAGCCTAATTTAATAAAAAGTAGACGTTGGCCCTAGGGACATCTCGGACTCATTTAGGAGATTATCCTAAGGGGGACAAGTGTTGGAAATTGACTCTTGTAAAATTAGTGTCTAGGAAAGGGATTGAGGGCCGAAACCCCGAAGGTTGGTGGTTACTTAATTAAGGAACGTCTCTGACGGAAAACCTCCCAACAACCTTGACCTTTCCTGGCTGATTAGCTTGTGGTCAACGTCTACACTAAACCTCCCGTGGACAGTCTATCAGTTAGGAGTCGTCTAGGTCATAGGTCTACCCTAACTTAGGTTAGAATTTTTTTCTTTTTTTTTTGCTTATTTGTTTGTTTCTTTTTGTTTGTGATTTTTTTTTGTGATATGGCATTCAACAATTCTTTCCATCCTAATAATAATCCATATTTCACACCGACTTCATATTCGGATAATTCCAACCCGGCGTTTTACAATATGCATCAACCACATGCACCGGGTTGGCCTTACCCGAATCAATATGACCCATACCCCCCATCTAATAATTATAATTTCCATAATAATTTCAACTCTTCACCGAGTAATTGGGGATTCACGTACCCCGAGTCAAATTCTCAAATTCCTTGTCCACCATATCCACCCAGTCCACAATATTTTCAAGATACATACTCAGTTCCACCAGTCCAGAATGAAACACCATCAATTTTGGAAATGAGTATGCGTGAGTCCAAACACAAATCCCAAAATCTGATGGACTCACAATTTCATTATCACTTCCAAGATAACACTTCATCTTTCCATCAAAACAATGAAGTCATCAATTATGGAAAGATGCTTGAAGCCATGACTCATGCTCAAAATGCTAGAAATCGTGACATAGATATGATGGTCGAATCTTTACGTTCTCACCGTTTGGCCAGATCTAGTGTCACTAGCCACTCTGTTAAAGAAGATGAGTCATGTAATTTTGGAAATCTAGATTCTATTTCAGCACAACCATCTGAACTTGTCCAAACTTCAGTTCCCATTGACATTTTGGCAAGTTTTTCATTTCCTGAAATTGAACTACATGAGGAATGTGATCTTGAACCCCAACTTAGTGATTCAATTCTTTTTCCTGATTCAATAATGACTCCGGTATCTTTACCTGACTTCAATCTTTTCCGGAGTCGACATTGGATCCTGTCCCAATTCATAATGAAGTTGAATCACCCATCTTTGAGGATCATATTGAACTTGACCAATTATACACTTCTGAAGATACCATTGATAAATTGGCAAGTTCTCCATTTTTTATTGAACTCAATGAGAAATGTGACCTTGATTTTCTCAATCTCTTTACTTCTGAAACTGATTATACAATTCTGACGGACGAAGTTGACCTTAGTTTTGAAGAATTGTATGGAGATGAGCTAGAATTCCTTAATATTGGAAGTAAAGAGATATTACCCATATTAGGTCACATTCCATTGTTGGACAATACATGTGGACTGGAGTTTCAATTTTTTGACTTGGACCAAATTCCTGAACTCATTCCGACTCCTGAACCATCACTTGACTTAAGTCACAATCCTGAGTCAGTATTCCTTCCTGAGTCCAAGTCATCCGTTCTATCATTTCATACTCCATTCTGGGAGAAGGTGGTTGACAAATTTGATTCCGAAATTAATTATGGAAAATGGAATTAGATGGGTCAAGTACTTAATAAAAATCATACATGCATATATCATTCTTGTGGGTCATATTCATGATATTTCTGGTGGGTTCCTCCAAACCCAAAGTAAAGTTGATTTGGCCATGTTTCGTGGACCAATCAGACCACCACCGGAACCACCACCTTAAGGTAATTTTTTCCTTCCCTTTCCATTTTGTTTCATGCATACATATATCATGATGCATTGAGGACAATGCATGAAATAAGTGTGGGGGAGGGTTTACTAACATAGAGTTTTTAGATTTTCTTTCTTTTACATTTCTTTTACAAAAATATAAATAAAATAAATATAAAAAAATATAATAAAAAAAACTTTTTGAAATAAGAGACAAAGTTTTGATCTATTTTTAAGAAAATTAAGATGTATCTTAGAAATTAAGAAAGCCTTAATTATGACATCTTAAACCTAGTTGAAATAATAGATCTTGTTTGAAATTATAGGCTAAGTAAGTAAAATTGGTGAGATATTTCTATCTTGAATTTTTTGCCTTAGATAGTATGCTCTTCACACTTACACATTTTTGGGATGGAAACAAAGACCAAAATGCCATAAAAATAAAAAAAAAATTTATAAATAAAACATCACCTATTAAGCTGGATCATTGTGCCTCAAGAAGCATGATTATTCACGCCTAACGGTGGTAAAGGAAATAAATAATCCCCTTTAGTTTTGTGGCCTTTTTTACTCGAGACCTTAAACCCGAGGGATGTTTTCTCATCTGGTGCCCTAAGACCGTCTGGTTTGGGAGTCATCGGTTATAGGCTCGCTACAAGGGTAAACTAGAAAGCTTAAACTAAGGGAAGAAAAAAAAAACAACAGAAAAAATATATATATATAAATAAATAAATGGCTTGATGGTTGGAGTTGAAATCCCAGAAATCTTCACTGTCACGGTGTGCATATTATCTAGGTTTTATGAAAGATAAAATATTCAATCCAATTTTGAATTCTTACCTTAATTGAAGACAAGATCTTGCATAGAGACTAAGTTTAAGGAAGAATAATTATAGGTGGACTTATGACCTTAGATCACTTATAATTTTGCAAAAATAGTTCGAAAACATGTCTCTCTTTCAAATGCGTTTTCAAAACACTAACATTTGTCTTCTTTCTTTATGGATTTTGTGGGTGCAATCCGCTGAAAACCCTCAGGAGACAACACTCCTCCTCTAGGGTAACCTAGAGGTTTAACGGCTTGTTGCACGCGCTCAGTGCAATCGTGTCACCTACGAAAGTGGTGTAATAAAATTTGTAGTATAGTTTTTCTTTTCTTTTTCTTTGTTTTGCTCGGGACGAGCAAAAGAATAAGTGTGGGGGTGTGATTGATACACAAT
This sequence comes from Agave tequilana, assembly GCA_038442645.1. Taxonomy (NCBI): domain Eukaryota; kingdom Viridiplantae; phylum Streptophyta; class Magnoliopsida; order Asparagales; family Asparagaceae; genus Agave; species Agave tequilana. The sequence continues at coordinate 84,077 of JAVJIF010014523.1, read as the reverse complement.
ATTGCATATTTTACCACATAATCCCCATGCATATTGCAAATAAATATATAATTTTTACTCATCTTCTCTATATTTTTACAGGTCCACAACTGAAATGAGAGAAAGCCCAATAATCACTTTAATTAGCAATAATTAAAGAGATTATTCCAAGCCCAAGATAAAGCCCAAGTTTAAATCCAGGATCCAGAGAATTCTACGTAACAACTCAAGATTCTAGAAGGCCACGTGGATAACAACCTCGTAACCAACCTGTACCAGAAAGTTGTTACTCAACAGAGTCAGTTGAGCAGCAATTTCCGGGATTTTCCCGCCATTTTGCGGCAAGGATAAGGCAGTTGGATCCCGGATTTTGCGCCAACAACCTGGATCTCGAAGCTTCTCTCTGAGCCCTATAAATACTTCACCTGGACCTGCGAGCAAAAAGAGAGCAGAGAAGAGAGAGAGATTAGGGATTAAGCTTTGTAATTTTGTTAGTTTTTCTCTAGAATTTTTGTAGCTCTCTAGATCTTCTTCCTCCCTAGAAATTCTGTAAGAGAGAGTTTGTAAGAGAGAGAAAGCTTGTGTACATCAAGGAGTGACAACTTGTGAAGTAAGGATTGATCCATTCTCTTCTCTCTACTCTTGCATTTTCTAGTGTACTTGTTTTCTTTACTTGCTTTCTTTATTTTCTTACAATTTGATTCATGCTTTGCTTTTCTTTTGTAATGGCTTGTAGCTAACTTTTTTACATGTACTAGCTAACCACTAACCTTGCTAACTACTAACTCATGGGTGATTGCTATATTTCATCTTGCAAGTTGTATGGTCTTCTCTTCTCCGATGGGTTACTTTCATTGCTTGGCTAGTTCTTGTTGTAATTCTCCATATGATTCATGTGTGCCTCATTTAGAGCCTTGTCTTTGAACAAGTGCCTTGATGGAACATGGAGATGGATCACCAAACATATGCTATTTGTTGTACAACTTCATTACTTCCATTATTGAATGTTGTATCTTCTTCCTTAGCATCCCTTGTGTGTCGCTCTTTTGATTCCATTATTGAAAGTCTATCTTGTAGGCCAATGACATCTATGAGGTTACAAGACAAGTCCAAGAATGATCCCCCATCATCCAAGTGGGAAAGTAATTAGACCAACACGCAAGACAAATCTATGCCGATGAATCAACATGAGGCACGCATTCACTATCACGGAGTTTAGTAAGTCTTTAGCAAGGTAGTAAGGTTAGCTAGTCATGGTTTTCTTCAATCTTAAATCTTTTCAAAGTTTTACTTTCTTTTAGTTGTAATTCCAAAGCCAATCTTGATTTTGATTTCTTTACACTTTCCATCATGAACATTTCCACCCATTCTTTTATTTCTTTTTCATTTGATTCTTTATTCTTTTAAAGCAAAGAAGAATCTTCGTTTTATATCTTCACTACCTACCGTAAAGCTTCCATCGCGAGCTCTCCCTGAGAATCGACTCGGTATAGCCCTATGCTATAACGGAGATTGGAAAGGATATATTGATCTTATAAATACATTTGTGGAGTGATCTAAGCACTTGAGGTTGTTTCTAAACCTTATCTCCTTAATTGAATACATATATTTGTGCTCATTTATACTCCATAATACGACACCTTTCCCGTCTAATCAAATATAGAGTCCAAACAGAAAATCTTAGGGGATAATCCAAGATAGACGAACGCTAGGATGCCACGCTCTCTGGATGTGGCCACGCCGCGGATCCGCGGCCAAAGCTGCAGATCCGCGGCAATCTGGTAAGATTGGGGGGATCGTTTCCCCTATCTTCAAATGCTCTCCCCCATTCCATATTTGTTATAAATACCTATAAATTCTCAGTGTGCGAGGACGAACAAGCAAAGATAGATTCTTAGACCAGTGTTTCATTCTTTTTAATGTAGGCTTTTATTTTTATTTTATGTAATTTTTATTTCTTTGTAAGCATAGGTCAGACTAAGATTCATGTAAGTAAGAGAGAGAGATTTATGTTGAGAGTGACACCGATGTAACCTCCTCCTTTCTTCCATCATTTCTGCAAGAAATAAAAGGTAACTTTTTTATGTTCTTCTTTATTTTTGTTTTCTTCTTCTTTCTACTCTTCCTCTTTTGGTTTTAATCATAGTCCAAGTGAGTCAAATAGCATCAGTATTGCCTTGCCTTAACGAGTGCCATCGATAGCTCAGACGATGGATTCTTCCCTATGTTTGTATTATTTCATACTTGTTTGAAGAAGCCTTGATGATGTAATGTGAATTGGGATTGAGTTAATCTTATCAGTTATGCACTGATCGCTTCCAGATCAAGGTAAACATGCAAGAATTTCTGGTAAGTCATCAACCGGAAAAAGGTAAGTATTTCTTTTAAGTTTTCTTTCTTTTTTTTAATCTTTAGTTTAGATCATCTCCATCATCAAATCACTACTATTCTTCACTTTGTTTATACAAAATCACCATTTACTTCTATCTACCACTTTCACAATTTAACATAACTTATTTTTTCTTTTAAAGAACTGAAAGTAGAGCTTTAACTATTTTTTGTGAATTAAAGAGAACTTACAAAAAGCTTCCATCGCTAGTCCTCATTGTGGATCACGACCTGCATAGCCACTTGCTATCACGGTAGCACTGAGAACTTGCCTTCTATTTTGTATTTCTGAAATTTTATATTTTTTGTAGGCAGGTCTAAACTCAATTAACAAGATATTTCATGTCTTATTTATCCATTGGTTGTGAATTCTCAGAGGTATGGCTATTTGGTCATTTGTTTACTTATAGTTCAAAAATCTTTTATTATGGAACTGTTCAAGTTAAGAATTATGGTATTGCAAATCTAATTTATAATATTTGGTGACTTGTAATTTAGATGTTGAATTTCATCTAAGTTAATTTTCTCTTGTCTGATTAGACATATTTGAAATATTAATTGTTGTTATTTAAAATCATGTAATGCCATGAATGATGAGATTTACATGCTTTGTGAGTGAACTAATTCAAATCTTAAATAGCAAATTTTGATTTGCAGATACAAGTAAACTTGAAATTCAGTTTGTACTAATTAGTCTCTAATACTGCACAATTTTTATCACATCTGCACATTTATTTTATATAAAAATATTGCTAATAACGGTTTGCTTGTGTGATCCTAGGTCCATGGTGTGCAATGAAGAAGAAGACCCTAAATCACCATTTAATGGGTGATTAAAGGCCTACAAAGTAGCCATTGACCTTAGGAGGTGATTCTTTCAGACCAGGTAGCTCAAATCAGAAATGCAGAAGGTACAACCAATAGGGGACAGACGCGACAGCGCAGCAGCAGGTAGCGCCGCTCATGTACAGCCACGAAAATGCGGCTCTAGCCGTGTTTCCACGGCCGTACTGGCGCGGTCGCGCCAGAGCTTTAGGTCAGGGGTTGCCCCCTTGCCTCCTTTCTCCTGGTGCCTACAAATACCCTCTGTGGGGTTCTTCAGAGGAGATATCCAGAGAGTTTTTATGATCTTTATGTTAGTTTGTTTTTAGAGGTGTAGTTGCTTTATGTTTTCTTCTTCTTGTAGTTTAGTTTAACCATTAGAGTGAAAGAGAGAGTGTGTGTACAAGTTATATTTGAAGGTGACAAGCTTATACAAGTAATATTTCTCTTTCTTCTTTCCATTACTTAGTGTTTTCATTTGCTTTTACTTTCTTATTTTAGTGTAATACTCCTTCTCGTTACTTCTTCTCTCTTGTTATTTTATTTTCTTACTCATGTCTAACTAACTCTTTCATTGCATGGCTAACTAACTACTAACCTACTAATTTCTAACAACTTGATTGATAATCCAAATGAGTCAATAGTGTCAAACAAGCCTTGTGCAAATTGAAAGTTATGACATCTTAAGACGAGGGTTCTAACTTTAACTTACTTAAAAGTATTCCCTTTATTATATTTCATGCTTAATGGTTTTCGATCATCTATAGATTGTAAGCTTTACTTGTTTTCGTAAGTTAAAGATATTCCTATTAATCTTTGCCGATACCATTAGATCCTTTCTAGGGCATGGTGGGTTCTACCGACGGTTTATTAAGGACTTTAGTAAAATCGCTAGGCCTTTAACTAACCTGCTAGCAAAGGACGTGCCTTTTGATTTTAACGAAGTATGTTTCAAATCATGGGAGAAGCTTAAGCAAGACCTTGTATCTGCGCCTATTATTTCTGCTCCAGATTGGGCACAACTGCTTGAAATCATGTGCGTTGCCTCTGATTTTGCTATCGGCGCTATTCTTGGACAGCGCATCGACAATTTGCAGCACATGATCTACTACTCAAGTAGGACCCTAAATGATGCCCAACAGAATTATACAATGATCGAGAAGAAATTCTTGGTCGTTGTCTTCGCGTTAGAAAAATTCTGGCTCTACTTGTTAGGATCGAAGATGGTGATTTTCACTGATCACTCAACATTGAAATACCTTATGACCAAGAAGGAAGCTAAAGCCCGATTGATTCGGTGGATCCTTCTGTTTCAAGAATTTGACCTAAAAATCTAGGATAAAAAGGTATAGAAAATGTGGTAGCTGATCATCTGTCAAGAATTCTGAATGCACCTATAATACAAGCACCGATCAATGAGGATTTCCCAGATGAGCACATCATGGCCATTTTCAAGGAACCATGGTATGCGGATATAGTCAATTATCTGGCCATTGGACAACTACCCGCTGAATGGACAAAGCAAGACCAGTGTCGCTTCTTTACCCAAGTATGGTACTTCTTCTGGGAAGAGCCGTATCTTTTTAAGTATTATCCTGACCAGATTATTCGATGATGCATACCAGAAGAAGAACAGAGGAGTGTGCTTAGTATTTGCCATGAACTTGCATGCAGAGGATACTTCGGTCCCCGTAAAATCGCAGAGAAAGTTTTACAAAGTGGGTTTTACTGGCCCACTTTGTTTAAAGACTCATTCCACTTTTGTAAATCATTTGCAAATTGTCAAAAGATTGAGAAAATTTCAAGATGAGACATGATGCCCCTAAACCCGATTCTGGAAGTTGAAATTTTGATGTTTGGGGTATTGACTTCATGGGACCATTCCCAAATTCCTTCGGCAACCAGTTCATCTTGGTTGAAGTGTATTATGTCTCTAAATGGTAGAAGTTGTGCCGACTTAGACCAATGACAACAAAGTAGTTATCAAATTTCTCAAGGAAAATATCTTCTCCCGTTTTGGCACCCCAGAGCGATAATTAGTGATAATGGGTCGTATTTCTGTAATAGAGTTTTTGAAGTTCTGATGCAGAAATATTCCATCAATCACAAGTTATCCACTCCGTATCATCCCTAAATAAATGGGCAAGTCGAAGTGACCAATCGACAAATCAAGCTCATTTTGAGAAAAGACTAATGGACAAAACTGAAAGGAATGGTCGGTCAAGCTAAATTATGTGTTAAGGGCTTACCGAACTGCTTTTAAGACGGTCCTGGGGATGTCTCCTTATAGAATCATATTTGGCAAAGCCTGTCATCTTCCAGTCGAGTTAGAACCCGAGCCCTATGGGCTATTTAGCAACTCAATTTCGATCTAACTAAAGCCAGTGAACTAAGAAGATTGCAAATCTCAACGTTAGAGGAGATACGAAATGAGGCCTAGGAGAACGCACGGATCAGAAAAAGCAAAACTGAAATTTTTCATGACCAGATCATCAACTGAAAAAACTTTGTCCCAGGGGATAAAGTTCTGCTATACAACTCGAGGCTTCACATTTTCGCGAGAAAGTTGAAAACTCATTGGTCTGGACCATTCATTGTGCGCACCGTCTTCCCATAGGGTACTGTGGTTATTGTCGATCCTAAGAGTAATATGGAATTCAAAGTGAATGGGCATAGACTGAAGCCATTTTTGACCACTGAGCCTGCGTCACGGCTGAAATTGTGAAGAGTCTTTTTGCTCCGCCATACATCTGACCATAGCCATCCACACACCAACAAATAAAACAAAAATAAAAATATAAAAATATAAAAAATAGAAGTGTAAATAAAGATTAGGAGTTCTTTATAATTGTTTATATGATATAGCCACCCCTTGTATACTTGTGAATTCCCCTTTTACCCTAGGGCTAAAATTGGAACTCCCTGGAGCATATTGAGGACACGCCTAGGCGTTCGTACTTTGGCCGGCCCGAGTCGGCGGAGACGGTTGTATGCGTCAGAAAAGGAGGATTTGATCATAAAATTCTTTGATTGATCAGTCTTCCGATTACAAGGGAGGGAGGATGTTGAATCTTGAATCCTCCCTTTGTTTAAGGCTGGGTTCTTCAAGTGGCGGTGGAGAGTGAATCTTGTTCTCCGTTGACCGGGTGACCGTCGAGACCTTCCGGGGATCTCCTCTTCGGATGGTAGATGGAGTAACTCAGCTCTGTCTACCAAAACTCTCAAAGAGAAGATAGGCAAAGAGCAACTTGAACAAAGCAAGTTTTCTGAAGGGTTTAACTCTCTCTTTTCTCTCAGAAATCCTTTTCACCGAAAATCCGACCCCTTCTTCATAGCGACGGGGCTATTTATAGGGGTTTCAGGGGCGTACGTGCCTCCTAAAAACACTCCATAATGGGGGCTAACCTTTCCCGTTATGTGGGCCGTGACTGGCCCCGAAACCGAGACGGTTACAACTGAGACGGGGGTGTCAACCCACGCGCCTTGGAGCTGCTGAGACGCGGGTTTCGACTCACGCGCCTTGGTGCGGCTGAGACGCGGGTTTCGACCCTCGCGCCTTGGTGCTGCTGAGACGCGGCTGTCGAGCCTCGCGCCTTGATGCTGCAGTGTTGGCTGAGACGCGGGTTTTGACCCTCGCGCCTTGGTGCTGCTGAGACGCGGCTGTCGAGCCTCGTGCCTTGATGCTGCAGTGTTGGCTGAGACGCGGGTTTCGACCCTCGCGCCTTGGTGCGGCTGAGACGCGGCCAAAATTAGCTTTGCGTCTAAAACTTGGAATTCTGCTTTTCAATGGCTTGTCTTTTAGTGATTTTTAGACAGCCTACAGAACCCCCTCCAAAGTTTTTGACATTCCGCAGTTAAGTGGGACGGATTTCGAAATACTTTGGACTCTAGCTGAGCTCACCCTTATGACTGGACTGTCAATGCTCCGGGTTTGATCTTGTCTGGAGTATGGTCTTCGTGAGTGTACTGTGCAACTCTTTGAAGCCACCAAAGTTGATCGTGTTGAGTGTCTAGATGCACAGTCTAAACCTCCCCGATTGCTTTAAGTCTGTCGTGGGTGCACTTTAAAGCCAAGAGTGGACGGTCGTCTGCTTGTGCCAGTGTACTGTTGAACTGATTTGCAGAAGCAAGGACTGAACGCCAGTTTTATTTGAGACGCAGGGATAGTACTGCTTTAAAGACGCGACTGATATTCCACAAGGCAGACGCGATGTTAGGCCGGATTGGAAGGATGCGAACTTCGGAGGGACGCATCTTTTTTGAGTAAAGACGCGACTTTCTGGACGCAACTATGGCCGTGCTGAAGGGATGCATCCATTGAAGAGGCGCGGCTGTTGGGTACGAATCCGTGCCATGCCATGAGTGCACTGCCACGTGTCCTGTGGAGCCGACGGGACACCTTCTTTTTGGCGTGCGAACTTCACGCTGCATTAAATGCGCTGTCCACGCGTCAAAAGATGATTCGATACCAGGTCAATCGAGCCAAGCGCCGCGTATCTTTGCGAATCACTGTGCCTATAAATGGCAACAGTCATCGAGAGAGTCACCATTAGTCTCTCTTTCGTCTTCAGGTGTATCTGCTAGGATTTTAAGAAAAAGGATTTCCTTTGTTCTCTTCTCTTCTGTCTAGCATTAGATTCTTGATTCGCAATGGCACCCAAGGCCAAGAAAACTGCTTCATCGTCGAAGGCGGTCGTCACTGAGGCCCAAAGGGGCGGTTCCTCCATGCAGGAAGCCCCTATCTCAGGTATAACGCCATCAGGCTTGATCTTCACCATTAGAGGGGTTTATGGAGTTCTTATAACCCTAAAAATCCCTTCTTTGAAGGAGAACCGCCAACGTGGATTCGAAACCGTGTTTGGTTCTCAGACGTGGTCTTTGAGTTAACAAACAAGGCGCGGGTTTGATGACCCTACCGCTTTTATCTGCTTGAGGATGTACTTGTTTGTTGAACATAGGGCGCCAGTAAGCCTTGCGTTCCGGAGTCATCACTTAGAATGTTTCAATTGTGAAAGATCCGGACGCAGACTTAATTCTTGCGTTCTGTGACATCAGACGCTGGTTTTCATGAATCTTGCACCGAGTCCAAGTACTTAGAGATTTTTCATAAGTCTTGGATTTTGAAAACGCAGACTCCCTGCTGGCCTCACGGTCCTCAGGTCTGGACGCGGATCCTCATGTCTGGACGCGGATTCTCAGGTCTGGACGCGGATTTTGACAATTTCTGCGTCCAGTATCTCTTCTGCGTCTGAATTATAGACACTTAACGTTTTCGTTTAGATTTCTGATTAGATTTCTGATCAAGTGTCGTTTTCTTCTGCAGTGCGACACTCTTCCAGCCCACTCTCCAAGAGGCGCCACTTCGGGCACATAGGTGGTGCTGACCGTGATTTAACCTTTGTGTTGCAAAGGACTGCTCCTGTGACTGCCGACAAGTCGAAGGAGCGAAGGGAGAGGCTCTCCAACGTTGACGCGGCAACCTTTCGGGAGCTTATGACTGACGCGGCATTCACAACGAATGCTCGCGCTCCGATGGAGAAGCCTGCTTTCTTCTTTGGAGACCATATAAGCGAGGGCGGCTATTCTTTGCATGACGGAGATTATAAATGGCTCCGTCAGATAGGGGATAGAAGATTCTTTCTTCCGAACATAGAGAGGATGTACCCACTGTCTTATCTCCAGCACATGTCCGTCCCTCGAAAAATGACATGGGAGCTTTCCCGACCCGTCCCTGAGGTTACTCTCGGCAACTTAGGCTCCAAGAAGGTATATCATGCTGGTCATGATAAGGAGGCTATCGGCCTGTTTCCCGGGCTGTTCAGGACCGATCACCCAGTAGGAGAAACTCCTAAACTCGGAACCACCTTTCTCAACGCATTCATGAAGGAGGGGGGTGATTTTCCAGTCGACTTCCGTTCGCCCGGGTGGATCCATTCCACTGAGAAGTCTTGGTGGGGTAAGATGGTGAGCTTCATCCTTGCCGATCTTGGAGGCCTGTTGGAGCATGTGGAATTGTACTAGGCGGTCAGGGCCGTGCAGTATGGTATTCCACCAAGTTCTCAAAACTTCTTTGGGATCCTGGAGCGTTACAATCCTCTGACGGGAACATTCTTCACTCCGGTCGGTGAGATGGGTCTTGCCCTGCACGAGTTGTACGAAGTCTCGGGACTGGTAATGGGGGACTCTCCTTATGAGGAATACGTCCTGACCACTGAGGAGCTTCATCTTTTGAAGAAAGTGTCTCCTTGAGTGTACGAGACTTATTGGGAGGTGTTATGTCACTTCCACATTTGCGGCCAGATAACCTCTTGGAGGACGAGGGGAGTCAAGCAGCTATCTTGGGCAAGCTACTTGTTTAATGGCGTCAATCAGAAAGACCATCCAGTGACCCGACTGGCTCCCAGCTCCGATGAGGAGATTGCCGATAGGATTCAGGCTTCTGTAGACTCCTACACCACGGAGTCGAACGAGGATACTTTCGAACCTGACACGGTTTTCGAAAGTTTCCATCATCAAGCCCGGACTCCTATCTCCAATCAAGCACTGTTGGCGGGCTTCTTAATGTTGTGGTTGAAGCGCTGTGTGGTGCCGACACTGCCACATGAAGTGATTGTTGCCGACGTAGTGTACCCGGCGGTGCTCCTAGCTTATGGTAGGCCCATAGCCCTCCTCCCGGCCATGGCGGCTGGTATTCAAAGCGGGTTGCGGGCCTTAACTCAGAATCTATGCAAAGTAGAGAAGGCTGTCGACTTCCAGGGTAAGGCGATTGTTGACTCAGAGGGGAGGCCGACGATAAAGCATCCCAACCCTCGGGTTGAGCTTCCCTACACGTACCTAATGGCTTGGTACGTTTTGTACTATCCCTCCCTGATGACGCCGGTGTCTTGGAGTGAGGGGTTTACCCCTTTCGTACAGCGGTTGGAGGGTTCAAGCTGGTGTATTACTTATATGTATTTCATTCGGAGGTGCATTCTAACTGCTTCGAACTACCAGCTCAATCGCTGCTTCCCTGAGATTGCTGGGGCATCTTTCGGGGATAAACTTGCTGACTTCGTGGGCCCAGATAACTTCACGAGGCTGTCATCGGGAGTTTCTAGTGGTTGGTCAATATTCGGCCTGGGTATGTGCTTTTCCGACAAGGGAATTCGTGCACGATCGAGCCGTACATGCCGAATCGCTTCGCCTGACAGTTCGGCTATGATCAATTGTATGTTGGTAACCCCAATGCTCGACTCTCCTTCAGTGGGAACTTGTTTGAAGGTGCTCGGGCTTGGTATTATAGTGTGGCCGGAGGGACGGAAGCACTTTTTCGTCTGCCTCCCAAAGAGCCGAAAGGCTGTACAAGCCTTAGCTTCTGTACCTGGTACTTCCAAGCCAACCAAACGCCTGACTTTGTTCCAGAGTACTCATGCATCGAGAGTATCAATGCATTTTACGAAGCAAAGTTGGAGTCCAAAAAACGCTCACGAGGCGTCGAGGAGTATCAGAAGGCTCTAAAGGAGATCGGAAGGGTGTCGAGGGAGGAGCCGCAAGCAGCAAAGGGTCGACTGGCGGTGCGTAAGCGTCCTCAAGGCTCTACTTCCACTGTTGAGCCTGCCCCAAAGAAGGTCCGGAGGGACTTGGCGGCCGCAGTTTCTCCGTCCGAGGACATCCCTTCTGGTGTTGAGGAACAGAGGGAAGAAGAAGGAGATGAGGATGACGCACCCTTAGTCCGTACCCATGGGTTGCGCAGCAGGGGCCCCAGGATTTTAGAGGAAGGGGAGTTCGCTGACAAACCCACCGCCGCTGATGAGGCTGAGCAGCTTGAAGTCGACATAATGAGCGGAGGTGATGTTGAGATTCCAGGGGTCTCAATTCAGCCCGGGTCTTCCTCAGCTCACGAGAGGAGGGATGAGGCACAACAGCCTGGATCCCCTAGTGTATTAATCCCCAGTCCTCGGGTAGTCGACCCTAGCCCTACCACTGGGGTATTTGGTAGCAAGGTCCCGGTTGCCGAGGCTTCTTGCGTTAAACTGTCGTCTTCTTCATCCAAAGAAGAAGGGTATGATTCAGGCGATAAGGTTGACTTTGGCGATGAACCCGCTCCTCCTGATCCGAGTAAATTCTCACACATCTCGGAGGAGGAAATATATGGGTGTGAGCCGGTGACGGCGTCACCACCAGCGGCAGTTAATCCTGCTGAAGCTGCTGAAGGTGCTCTTTTCGCCTAACTCATCCTTTTAACTAGGAAAAGGATTTTGACATTTTCTTTTTCATTTGGCTTCATATCGCAGGGCTGGTCGTGGTTAGCGAGGCCGCTGCTTCCTCTCAGATCGAGGAGATGATACAGAAGCTGGCCCAGCAGGAGAGAGTTGAGACTCCTATCACTGGGATGCCTCAAGAGAGGGCAATCATCGAAGTCAGGGAGACCTCCACCCTGCAGGATTCGCCTAAGAACTCGCCATCTTTGGACCCTTAGCTAGGTAAGGAAATATTGATATTTTGAATCTTTTCCTTTTACTGTCGTAGCTGATATTCTTGTAATTTACAGAGGGCACTGAGGAAGCTCAGGTAGGAGACTTGGCGGTCAGTGCCTACCCGGGAGGCCGTATAGTTCAAACCTCGTCCAAGGACCCTGAAGAGGTCGAGCTTACTGTCATTTCATCGGTTGTGGAGGTTTCTACGGACGTAGTACCCCCAGAAGCGCTGGCGGCTACTCTTGCTCCTGCCGAACCCGTGGTCAGCCCGATTCCTGTACCGGAAGAATCGGCTTACATCCCTCACCCCGTGATAGAAAGGGGATCGGGGAGCACTTTAGGTGGTGATACCATGGGGATTCTGACACGCCAGATGGTGCAGCAGTTCTTTGCCTCGATGCGATCATGCATTGATTTCATCCTGTCTGGGGATAGCTCCTTTGAATTCGCCCGGATGTTTCTCGGAAACCTGGTCGAGAACATCAGTTTAGCTAGAGGCCCTTCACCAGCCAAGGCGTGTCTGCTGCTGGTGGAGCAGTTGGGACATAACTTGAGAGAGCTTCGATCCCTGGAGAATGCTGGCTCATTTCACGAGGCCCAGGAAACTCTGAATAGGCTCCTTGCTGCTCAAGAGCAAGAGCGAAGAGAGGTAGAAGAGAAGATAACCGAAAGGACCCGTCTTCTCGAAGGTTTCCAGGCTGATCATCAAAAGCTAGCGGTCGAGTCAAAGGAATCCGAGATGATCATGCAGGCTGCTAAGCAGGCTATCCTTGACTCTCGGGCTGCTATAGACAGAGCTGAGGATTTGATTGTTCTTAATGAACAGAAGCTTGCTACTTCTGAAAAGAGGCTATCGGAGTTAGAGGATACCAAGGTGCAAGTTGAAGCAAATCTCTCTGTTTATTCCTCCGAGCTGGAATCCCTCCGAGTACAAGCGAAGAGATTTTTATCCGAGGGGATCTGCGGGCCCAAGCTCTCATGGAGGCTGAGAAGGCGCGCCAACATGAGATACATCGCCTTAGAGAACAAATCCGTTCTTTGGCGAAGCAGGACTTTTAGCCTTCTTCTTTTTTCCCTTCTTGTAAAGAAAAGGACACTCTATTTACCAAGAGCGTTTGTATCTACTTTTATCATATTTGAATAATAAAAGTCGTTAAAATTTTTGTTCCATCTTCATTGCCCCGCAGTAGATGAATCCAACCTCTCAATCACAGATTTTAGTTGTGCTCCCTTACTGACTGTGAATAACAGACTTAAGTAGAACTAAGTTCGTTTGATGAAACGCAACGTCATTCCAAAGAGAGACGCGGTTCTGAGGAACGCGACTTTGACCTGCTAGTGAAGACGCGGTTCAAGTTGACGCAGCTTTGAGTGTGACTCACTGGCCGCAGTCCTTAACTTTATCCAGGCGCAGGAATTAGAATGCATCAAAAATGTGGTCTTACGCTCCTTAAAACTGGCGCAGACATATAAGAGGACGCGACGCTGGGTCTTTGACCTGGTGCAAATCCATCATCATCTCGCCATGTCGACGCAGCTCCAAGGTACCTGTGAATCTGATAGGCCTCTTTGCTGAAGGTTCAAGCCTCAGGACGCAGCTTATTCTTATTATACGCTTTCCTACTGAGACCCCCAGAATGGGTCCCTTTTGTTGATGGACGCAACTTTGAGTCGTCCAAGAGACGCGGAGCAACTTTGAGTCATCCAAGAGACGCGAAGGGTCTTCTAACTTGGAATGAAGGAGGACGCCACTTTTAAAAAAGGGACGCGGGTTCCTGAACGCGGCTCTCATACCTGCGTTTTGGTAAACTTCTCAGACGTTACATGCAGCCTGTCATAAAGGTTTTATCGGATCTTTAAACGTCCAGTCGTTGTTGACGATGGGGACTCGCACCATTCGATGTTTCCCAGAGCGACCATCCACGCGTCGGCTCTTCATTGGGCCTGGGCGTTAATGCCTTTTAATGCCAAACCGGCGCTGGCGGTTGGAGATCTGCGTCTTAGACGCTTCCCGAAGCGATAGTCCACGTGTCAGCCCTTTACTGGGCTTTGACATGCATGGGGATTTGAAGCCGACGGCCCTGATTAATGAGCCATTGATTATAGGTGTTGTAGCTTGCCTATAAATAGGGCTTACCCCCTTCCTTTAGCAGTCCCATACTTGGACTATTTTCTTTTAAAAGCGAGTGCTCTGAGATACTCCATCTTCTCCCTTCAAGGACTTTTACCAGGGGCTTGCCTCCATGGACGAAGACGACCCAGAGCTTTCATGCTTCTGTTTGGTCCCTTCAGAAGATTACCACTGTCAAGTGATTTCAATAACAGAAAGCGTCTCCTTGAGCACCTTTTATGTCCGCGCTTCGATGCAGAGAGTTCAACTCTTAATAGAGGCCTCTGCGGGTACGCCTTCTTGGTTTGCCATGACATTTTTAACCCAACCAGGTTTGAATTTGATATCTCTTAAAAAGATATTATCATCTGGATTTTCTCATGAAGTCTCAGTTGGTGCATTCCTTTTCTGGAATTTGCGTCATCGACTTAAACTTCTCTGGATGCCAATACAGTGGGCTTTGGCCCCTGGCTGCCGATTTTGCACACAGAGCTTGCGCCTTGAGGCCGTTGACTTGGAAGAATTTTAACTTCGGGCTGAAGGTTTCAGGCTTGAATTTTGCAACTCCTGTTCATTCAACAGGGAGATGGCAATTTTCGCGTCTGATTCTCTTCACGTCTCGTCCTTTAAGCGCGGATGCAAAATGAGACTGCGTCTGAATTCTGTGTATATCACAATTTTGACCGCGTCTGTTTCTGCCGCCGCAGATGTTCGCTGCGCGGGTCATTCCTGCGTCTGAAGTCCTCAGCAATAGCTGTGTCTGTCACTTAGTTTTTCTGTTGAAGTATACTAAGCTTCAGATCTTCTAATTTTGTTGCTTCTTGCAGGTAAGCTTGATCATCCTTTTTCATGTTCGCTGGGCCCTTGGGAGAATATATCGGCCAGCGAACTTGGTCGATGGTCGACCACAGGAGAAGAAGTCATGACCCCTGTCTTCAGGAGATGGGGACCGGACCCTCGCCAAGATCTCTTTGGATTCAATGCACCAGTCATGCTTCTTGGCATGGCATGGTCAGAGTAAGGATGGCGGCGGGGGTAGCGGTGGATATAGTGGTGGGTAGCATCCCCTGTGAGGCCTTAAAACCTCCTCTTTACCCCAGAAGTGACATCGAGGAAAGCTCTATGCTCACTGGATGACCTTCTGGTGGAAGAAATGTTCATCAACGAGGGGATCGTATCCGCCACTTCGGATGGTCAGGTAGGATCAGAAGATTCTGCTGCCTTTCGACCTGAAGAAACACCATTGTTCTCGATCAACCAGAGACTTCTTCGATGTTTACATCATGCATCGTGGTGCAACCAGCTTCTGATCGTTGCCACAATGTCCGATCCTACTTTGGCGTCCTTCCAAACATCCTGTACTTGGAATTGTATGCAGCTTTGAGGAGTGAGTGTAACCTCTGAGAGAGAGAGGGACTTCTTTGTACTCCTTAACTGTAACACTCAATCTCATTGTATAAGAGAGCGTTTTGTATCACTTTCATATGCCTAGATATAAATAAAAGTGACACTTTTGTTTTCGTCTCTTCTATTGTCTTGAACTTTTTGTTTTTAGTCAGACGCATAGAAGCAAAGAATGTTTGGCTTGTCAAAACTATGTTGATAATCTTTAACAAGTCAAATTTTGCGGAGAAAGATCCTATTTCAGGAACTCAGCAATGCTGTCAGCGGTGTAATATTAACTTGACACGGATAAAACGACTTTTGGTGGACCTGCCACTTTATAAAAGAAAGTAACAGGTTGAATTGGTACCCCCAGGGAAGGTGAGCTTTTATCAAAGGTTTAAGCTCAACTGGAGAGTTGATAAAAACACTGTTAACGGTGTAATGTTAACCTAACAATGTTTTTGGGTAGACTTGTTGTTCTGTTGAGGAGAATTACAAGTGAGACTAGACTCGCGGGGAATCTAGGAAAATCTTTACCGTTAGAGGTGTGATATTAACTTAATGGGTTGAATGAAGTCTTGTCAGAAGTGTAATATTAACTTGACAAGAATGTAAGTCAGAGGTGTGATATTAACTTGACTCAGAAGCATTTCAGTCTTCGCCCAGGAAAACTGAAAGTGTCACTGTCATAGGTGTAATGTTTAACTTAACAATGAGGGTAATGCTAGAGGTGTAATTTTGAACTTGGCATTAGTCATCTCGACTTCAACGAGGAAGTCCGAGGAAAAGTCATGGCCATAAGTGTATTGTTGAACTTGGCGATGACCTGGATGCTAGAGGTGTAGTGTTAAACCTAGCATTGTTCATTTCAGCTTCGATACGAAAGTCTGAAGGAAGGTGACTGTCAGAGGTGTGATGTTAACTTGACAGAAACTCGATGTACTGTTTAGAAGTATAGTGTTAACTTAACAGTAATTTGTCAGAGGTGTGGTATTAACTTGACAGAAATTGATTTGCGATATGAGCAATTTGAGGACCTGTCATTCTATTGATGAGAATTGACAAGTGGGGTTTTAAAAAAAAACATATGTCAGAGGTATAGTAACTTGACAAATTTGGATTTGCGATATGAGCAATTTTGAAGACTTGCCATTCTATTGATGAGAATTGGCAAGTGGAGTTTGAAGTGCCAGAGGTATAGTGTTAACTTGGCAACGACTGTATTTCGTAGACCTACCATTCTGTGTATGAGAATTGGTAAGGGATTTTGGAGGGGAGAGTGGAGTCAAGTCCACTTAGGATTTTCAGCAAACCCTCAGCTATCAACGGATTTGATGTGCCTTTACCAACTACCGTTTGAGTTGGGCTAGCCATGCTATTCCCCTCAGCATGATAAGTTGTCGAAGGCTTATGTTTGGCTTAGAAGCCAACATTTCCCTCTATCCTTAGCCGTTGGAGGCGTCGGATCAAATGGGAACATGTCCCTTAGGATTTTTAGCAAATCCTCAGCTGTCAACGGGTTGATATGCCTTTACCAACTACCGTTTGAGTTGGGCTAGCCATGCTATTCCCTCAGCATGATGAGTTGTCGAAGACTTATGTTGGACTTAAAAGCCAACATTTTCCTCTATCCTTAGCCGTCGGAGGCGTCGGATGTTAATGAAGAAGCTCTTCTTGTTTTGATCAGGGGTGTACTTTTAACTTGATCAGTGGAGGAGTACTATTAAGGATAGTACTTCTTCAAGAATCTGCCATTGATCGGCATCATGAGTGTATCGCCATTTGAAGTTATGAGACGATACGATCCATTTGAGTAGACTGACTCTACTACGAATAGTCCTTCCCATTTGGGTTGGAATTTTCCTTTTGTCTTGTGCGTCATCACCATGGGTCTTCTGACGGCTAAGACAAGGTCGCCTTTCTTGAAGGTTCGCACTTTGACTTTCTTGTTGAAGCCTCTGGTAATCCGGGCTTGGTAAAGCTCGATTTGTTGTTGGGTCTGCAGACGTTTGTCATTCAAGGCCTCCAATTCCTGGAGTCGCTGTCGATGCTTCTCCTCTGTTGTCATCTCCGCTGTTAAGGCGACGCGTAGAGATGGAATTTGGATTTCGAGTGGAATGACGGCTTCGCACCCGTATACCAAAGAAAATGGTGTAGCTTTAGTTGGGGTTCGGACAGTTGTGCAATAAGCCCATAAGCATTCACCTAGCTTGTCGTCCCAGTCACGTTGACTTTTCGAGACGAATTTCTTAAGGAGTTTGCCAATGGTCTTGTTGAAAGCTTCTGCGAGACCATTAGCGGCGGGGTAGTATGCCGTTGAGGACACACTCTGGATTCTGAATTTGGCGCAGAATCTCTGGAAAGCCTGGCTGATGAACTGGGGTCCGTTGTCGTGGACAATTCGCCGAGGTACCCCAAAACGATAAATGACGTGATGTTTCACGAATTTGATCACATCAGATGATTTCACCTCCTTCAAAGGGATGGCCTCAGCCCATTTGGAGAAGTAATCGGTTATGGCCAAAATAAACCGATGTCCTTTTGATGATGGAGGGCTGATAGGGCCAACCACATCCATCCCCCACATTTCAAATGGCCAAGTAGAAGCCGTGGAGTGAAGGTA
Source organism: Agave tequilana (assembly GCA_038442645.1). Lineage (NCBI taxonomy): Eukaryota > Viridiplantae > Streptophyta > Magnoliopsida > Asparagales > Asparagaceae > Agave > Agave tequilana. The sequence goes on along the minus strand of JAVJIF010014523.1, from coordinate 66,313 downwards.
GCCTGGTGGATGAAATCGCCATGTACTTGGCAGGCGTGACATCTTTTGGCATAGGTGATGGCGTCAGCGATCATCTTGGGCCAATAATATCCCAACCTTTGGAGTCGGTATGCAAGTTTTGGGCCAGGTTGATGGGCTCCACACATGTCGTCATTGGCTTCTTTCAATACCTCCTGTGCCTCCTTTTGTGAAAGGTAACGAAGCAAGATCCCGTCATGCGATCGACGATACAGTGTTCGTGTAATCGCATTATAGTAGAATTTAGGGGCTTTCCTTCGAATGGCAGCCGCTTCCTTGGTGTCGTCAGGCAAGATGCCATACAGGACATAATCGATGTAAGGGAATCGCCAGTCTTTAGGCTCTGGACCGGTTGACGATTCTAGCGCTTCTTTGCCTTGACAATCTCCCTTTGACTCCTGATAGTCCTTGAGAGCAATTCTCGGGCAATACAGGTCATGGCAGTAGACGAATATCTTCTCCATTGCTCCAGCTGGAAGAGCTAAGGAGGCCGCGAGGGATGCGAGTGCATCTGCATGCGCATTTTGCCTGCGCGGTACATGATCGATATAGAAGTTCGTGAATCTCTCGGCCATGTGGATAGTTGCGTTGTAGTAGGGTACTAGGTCCTCATGTCTAACTTCGTACTCCCCGCGAACTTGGCTGACGATGAGTTTAGAGTCGCCGTATGCCTCGAGATTTTTAACGCCAATCTCATCGGCGAGTTGCATCCCAATCAAAAGAGCGTTGTACTCCGCCACATTGTTGGAACAAGGTTCGGTTAATGAGACAGCTCGAGGAATCACATAGTTCTGTGGGGAGACGAGTACTACTCCTACCCCTGCTACTAGGTGTCCTTTTGGGCTTGTTCTGGATGCACCGTCAAAGAAGAGTTGCCACACTTGACTTTCAAATGATGTCTGAGTCAAACAGACTTCGGCCACTTCATCTGGGAGATCCTCGTAGAGTTTGGTTGCCCTCGGATCTGGGTGCTCAGCTAGAAAATCCGCCACCGCTTGTCCCTTAATAGCCTTTTGTGGTAAAAAGTGCATCTCATATTGGGATAGCAATATGGCCCATTTTACCAGCCGGCCGTTCAATGATGAAGGCTTAGTCATAAGTAACCTCAGGGGGTTAACTTTTGATATGACGTTTATAGTTTGGCCTACCAGATAGTGTCGCATTTTCTGAATGGCAAACACTAATGCCAAACATTCCTTCTCGATCGGATTATACCGATGTTCGGCTCCGATCATTGTTCTACTCAGATAGTAGATCGCTTTTTCTCGTCCTTGATCATCATTCTGGGCTAGTAGAGCTCCCAAAGAATGATCCATTGCTCGGACGTTTACCAGGAAAGGTTTTCCAGATATCGGAGCTGTAAAGACTGGTGGTTGGGTGAGGTATTGCTTGATTTCCTCAAATGCTTGTTGGCAAGCGTCATCCCAAATGAACGAGACACCCTTCTTCATTAACTTAGCGAAGGGTTGGCATCTTCCGGAGAGGTTTGAGATGAACCTGCAGATGTACGCCAATCGTCCTTGCAATCCCCTGAGTTCCTTGAGATTTCTCGGAGGTTGCATCTCCTGGATAGCGCGAACCTTTTTCGGGTCCAAATGGATTCCGGTGGAGGTTACAATGAATCCTAAGATTTACCACTGGCCACCCCCAGGAAGGACTTGGTGGGATTTATCTTTAATTGATGAGCTCACATGATGTCAAAGACCACCTTTAGGTCAGCTATGTGATCACCCTTAGCGTGACTTTTCACCGCAATATCATCAACATAACATTCCACCGTTTTGCGCATTTGCCGCTGGAAAATGGCGTTCATAGCCCTTTGATATCTTGCCCCCGCATTCTTCAGTCCGAAGGGCATGACGGTATAGCAATAGACCCCCAATGGTGTCCTAAAGGAGGTGTGCTTTTTGTCGTCAGGATACATTTTGAGTTGATTGTATCCTGAGAACCCGTCCATGAAGGACATTCGTTCGAATCAACAAGTATTTTCAATCATGACGTCTGTGATTGGCAATGGGAATTCGTCTTTGGGACAAGCCTCGTTTAGATCACGGAAGTCGATGCAAATTCGGATCTTTCCGTTCTTCTTGGCAACGGGGACGATGTTGGCTACCCAATCAGGATGTTGTTCTTCCCTGATGAAGCCAGAATCTATGAGCTTTCTGACTTCTGATTGAATTACCTCCATTATTTCTGGACGGAATCGTCGCTGTTGTTGCTTGACAGGCTTTATGTCTGGATTGATGTTGAGGCGGTGCATAGCCACTTGAGGATCAAGTCCAGGCATGTCTTCGTAATTCCAAGCGAAGACATCTTTATACTCTCGAACAAGAGATATTAGATCCTTTTTCTCCGACGGTGACAGGCCGTCGCTTATGAAGATGGGCTTAGGATTAGCCTCATCCCCCAGATTGATCTGAACAATCTTGTCTTCTGTGGGTGGCTCTCGCTGTTCAAAGCGGGTATCCCAGAGAGTATTTAAATGTTTGATCCAAGGATCCGTATCGGACTGGATCATTTCTTCATCTTTGTTTTCCAGGTGGCTTGTTGAAACCATATTCACTGAAAGTTCTCCGAAGATGTTGCCGACGCTGACATCTGACTCCCACGATGACATGCCTGAAGAGTTTTTATGGCCTGATGACCCTCCAGAATCAGAGGCTGATGGAGCCAGAGTTGATACATAGCCCAACCCCCTGCGAGTCTGATGATAATAATCGGGTGCTTTTCCTTTTGGCACAAAGGATCGAAGTAGCGTTCTCCTTCCTTTGCCAAAGTTCAACCTGGGTCCGCTTGTTACGTCATACCCCATGCGTTTCATCATTCTGAGTGCTTTCGGTTCGTAGTGATCGAACTGAGGGGATTCCTCCTCGCCTTCCGATTCTTCGTGGGGCGTCGGTTCAGACGAGATTCGCCCAAAAAGAATTGATTTTTGGCTTTTTCGTCTTGCTGGAACCATAAATATAGATTCTTGCGCATTACCATTATCTTGGTATGTCTCGAAGGACGATTTCACTGGTACATGCAACGATGTTAAAGCATCCATTGCCGACCAGAGATCATCATCTACTTCGGTGCTAGTGTCTGACGGTACGAAATCAAAAGCAAACACAGGAAAATACGCTAAATCTAATTCTTCATTAATGTACCAACCGCCTACATCGTCGGTGGTATTATCAACATCGAGCTTATTAATGCTCTTTACAAGTGGTTCCAACTCCCACAAGCACTCTTCTTTTTCTGGCTCGGTGTCAGCTTCATTACCAGAGTCTGGCTCCTCTGGTTGCGGGACTTCATCCGTCTCCACGGGATCCTGATACAGTAAGGAGTCCGTGAAATAATTCTCGACTCCCTTGAACGGATGCCTTTCGGCAATCAATGTTTGCACCTTTCCACTCTCGTCAATGTATTTCATGACTTGATAGAGAGTAGAGGGAACGATGGAGTTGCGGTGAATCCACGGCCGCCCCAACAGTAGGTTATAGGAAGTGTCGGCATCAATGACGTAGCATGTCACTTCCAACTTTAGGCTTCCAATCTGGCATTTGAGCTTGACCTTCCCCATTGGACGGGTACTATTGGCATTGAACCCATAGATGGTTGTCTGGGAAGGGCTCAAACGATGAGTAGGAATGCCCAAATGTTGCATGACCCGGCGAGGCATGATGCTCAATGCGGACCCTGGATCCACCTGAATGCGGTTCACTTCAGATGATCCAATATACCCTGTGAAGTAAAGGGGTCGATCATGTTTCCCTTTGACTTGCATATCATCTGCCGTGAAGGTGATGCAGGGAATATTTTGGGAGGCGTGGAGGCAATCCTCTATATCTTCCTCCTTTGGTAGCTGGGTCATGAAGACCTCAGCATTAGCCAGAGCTTCTTGTAGAGCTTCTCTGGTCGACTTTGATAATCTGAGAAGCTCATAAAGAGTAATCCGCGCCGGGATGTTGGCTAACTGAGCCAGGACATCAAAGCGGTAAGGTGCTGTGGATCCTTCCGCATGTCTTTTGAAAGAACTCGGGAAAACCGAAGTTCTTTCTGTTTCTCCTCGGGTTGCTTCGTGGAGGGCTTGGCTGGCTCTGCAGCGGGTCTTGGAGGAGTTACCGCCGTTTCGCCATACTTTTTCAAATATGGCTACCCCGAACGGGTTTCTGCCACCAGCCGACTGGGTTCTGCAGCCAGAACTATTGTCTCCTCTTCTGAGTCGGTTAGCGAGGGAATATCATTTTCCGCTTCTCGAGGAGAGGCACACACCACGTTGTAGGATGAAGCCTTTGCTTTGCCTTTGGACTTCCTGCTGGTCACAGTGGTCCATTGCTGGCCATCCACAAGGTCGGGATGGACCCACATGATCTCTCCCTGAGGTGTAGGAACGTGTACCAGGCCCTTCTCTTGCTGTTGGTGAGGGTCTGTGTTGACCATTCTCAGCTCTCCTCTTGGGATAGGGACTACTCCAGAGGGTGTTGGGGGTTGTCTCCCAAACTGGAGAACTGACGTCATATTAGCCGTCACCTTCTTCTGCTCTGGTCGGAGTTTCAATACCTCCGCGTCAATCAGGGCCTGAAGGATGTCCTTGAAGACATAACAGCTCTTGGTAGGGTGTCCCAACATCCTGTGGTACATGCAGTAGCTGGGATTGTCAGTTTTACTGACTTCCTCGGGGCGCCTAGCTTCAGGAAGCTTCAGTCGATTGCTCTTATTGAGTAATTTGAAGAGCGAGTCGACATGTTCATCCTTGAAAGAATACTGCTTGTTGGCCCGTGGTTGGCTTGAAGAGCCACTTCCCTTGACCGGTTGAGGTTTGACAGGGGACTTGGTCTCTGCTGCCAAGTTATCCTTCCTTTTGGCTTGGAGGGATGTATCTGGCGCACGCCTCGTTGACCTTTCAGGCCTGGGTTTGTTTTCTTCCGCTCTGACGCGGGCGAAAATCTCCTCAGCCTGTTCACCTTGTTGGACTAATTGCTTCCAGGTGCGGCTTTCAGCAACTCCTATTCGAGCAAGGAGTGAGGTTTGGAGATTGTGGCGGCACGTTTCCACCAGGGTAATCTGGGTCATACCGCTCGGACATCGGAGTGCCACGTTCCGAAATCTTTCCACGAAAGACTTAACGGACTCTCCTTTTCGCTGCTTGGTGGCTAAAAGGGTAGGCATGTTGACCTCGAGTCATCTTCAAAGAAGCGTGTTAAGAAAATCTTCTCCAAATCACCCCAGTTCTTGATGGAACCTTCTGGGAGCTTCATGAACCATTCAAAGGCCAGCCCTTTTAGGGTGCCGATGAATAAACGCGCCAGGATGGCGTCGTTATCTACCACATTCCCAGTTTGGGACTTGAAATAGTAGATGTGTTGGTTCGGTGAACCTTTCCCATCAAATGCTTGGAGGGTTGGAGCCTTGAACTTGGGCGGGTATGGAACCAGGTCCCATTCGGCTGGATATGGGCGGACCACTCCTGCCTCTTGGAGACCTTTCCGATTGGTAAGGGCTTCAAGGCGCTGCTCCAACTGATTCATTCTTTTAGAATGAACCTTCCCTGGTCTTGATCTTCTTTTCCTGCGACGAGGATTTAGACGAACCAGAGGTGGGTTGCTCTTTCTTCTCGGAGTGTTTGAAAGATGAGCTTTCTCCCTCTTTTCGTTTGCCCTTAGACTTTCTAGGGGGAGATTTCCTCCTGTCTTCGAGCAACTGTGCGAGCATCTGCTTGAGAGAGTCGATGGATTCTTGCTGAGCACGAATCACCTCAAGTTGTTCCTTCTGGACCTGGGCTTGCTGCTCCAAGCGCCTGGCGGTCTCCTCAGGAGTGCTCGTCATGTATGTGAAGGCCTCTTCTCTATAGAAGAGTTTGAAGCCTGTGACTCTGCAATGGCAGAGTGCGAGTCGTTAATCTCAATGCCCCGGGCTAGGGCATTGTAGTTGATCGGGGGAATGGCCCCGGTCCGGTTGCGAGTGTGTCGGTACACTCCTTCCGGTTCAGAGTCAGACTCGTCGGAGCTGACTACAGGCTGTTTTCCCCTGCTCCTGCTCGCCATGTTAGCAGTGAGCTCTGGATACTCAGTGTCAGAGAAGGTCCTCCGCCTGTAAGAGCGTCTTCTTTTGGCTGATGGGGGAATCAGGGTCAGCTGTCTAACTAAGGACTGCTGGTTCGCGCCTGAACCGCAACGGCATTCAGAGAGCATGGAGATGAGCCGTTGGCAGCACCATGATGAAGTGGTTTGATTAGCACTTCTTTTCTTTGTCAAGTAATCCCTTAAATCCATGGGAAGAGGATCGAAGAGATTAGCCTCGCAACTTCGAGGGCGGGAGGCATCCTTGCGCTGTACAGCTTGGACGCAGGATTCAGAGACGCGATTCTCGCGTCGCAGCTTTAGGACGCGTGCCTGGTGTCTCTGTTGAGAAGAGACGCGGCTGTCGCGTTGCTGCTTGGTGCATCGGGGCAGGGACGCTTGAGAGAGAGCGGGCTGCTGGGCCCTACGCCGAGGCGCGCAAGCTTCGCCTTGGCGTCTGGTGAGTAGGGCTTCAGAGGAATTAATTTGGGGAGTCTCGCGTTTGGGCCGTCAAACGCGGACTTCGCGTGCTGGACGCGACGCAGCCAAGACGCCAGTTTGAACCTTGCATCCTGCCTCAGTTGGATGATCAGAAGTTTCGCGCACGCCTTCTCTGTCGGCGTTCAGTATTTCGGTTGCGTCGTGGAGGTGGAGAGAAACCAACGACGACCTGGTGCTGAGGGAGAGGGTGAACTAGCTGGACACCAGAGGGCTTGACCACGCGGGTCTCCTGAGAGACGTTGGCGCGTGTGTCTCGTATGGCGCGGTTGGCCACGACACCCTTTTCAGTAGCTGCGCCTGAGTTCACGTGGGTCTCCTGAGAGACGTTGGCGCGTGTGGCGCGATTGGCGCAGTTGGCCGCGACACCCTTCACAGCAGCCGCGCCTGAGAGAGTCTCAGAGCGGGTTTCGGGGCAAGTCCCCGTAGAGACCGTGCGACAGACGCGGGTCTTTGGGCTCTTGGAGCCGGAAGAGAGAAACTCTTCATACTTTGCCTGGTCGAACTCGACGACAAGCGATTCGACCATCTTCCCCTATAGAGGACGTCACCTTGCGCCACGATTTGTTTGTCAGTGACAAATGTAGTCCCCAGCGGAGTCGCCATCTCTTGTATGCGTCGGAAAAGAAGGATTCGATTGTAAAATTCTTTTGATTGGATAGAAAATTACAACAGATTAGTCTTTCGATTACAAGGGAGGGAGGATGTTGAATCTTGAATCCTCCCTTTGTTTAAGGCTGGGTTCTTCAAGTGGCAGTGGAGAGTGAATCTTGTTCTCCGTTGACCGGGTGACCGTCGAGACCTTCCGGGGATCTCCTCTTCGGATGGTAGATGGAGTAACTCAGCTCTGTCTACCAAAACTCTCAAAGAGAAGATAGGCAAAGAGCAACTTGAACACAGCAAGTTTTCTGAAGGGTTTAACTCTCTCTCTCTCTCTTTTCTCTCAGAAATCCTTTTCACCGAAATCCGACCCCTTCTTCATAGCGACGGGGCTATTTATAGGGGTTTCAGGGGCGTACGTGCCTCCTAAAAATACTCCATAATGGGGGCTAACCTTCCCCGTTATGTGGGCCATGATTGGCCCCGAAACCGGGACGGTTACAACTGAGACGCGGGTGTCAACCCACGCGCCTTGGAGCTGCTGAGACGCGGGTTTCGACCCACGTGCCTTGGTGCGGCTGAGACGCGGGTTTCGACCCTCGCGCCTTGGTGCTGCTGAGACGCGGCTGTCAAGCCTCGCGCCTTGATGCTGCAGTGTGGCTGAGACGCGGGTTTCGACCCTCGCGCCTTGGTGCGGCTGAGACGCGGCCAAAATTAGCTTTGCGTCTAGAACTTGGAATTCTGCTTTTCAATGGCTTGTCTTTTAGTAATTTTTAGACAGCCTACAACGGTCATATCATTTCTTCTCTCTGTTTATTGCATTTGCATTTACATGACATTCATTGAGGACAATGCATTAGGTCGGTGTGGGGGGGTATTAACATTCTTTCTTTTCTTTTTACTTATAACATACCTCAGAGCGAAAAAAGAATTTGCATACCTTTAAAAAATACTAAAAGGTTGTAAGAATTAAAGGAACCTTATTAAGGAATCTTTATTTAGCCTAAATAAAAATGAAACATTGGTTTGACTAAGAGTTGGGAGGAATAAGAAAATAACTCATATCTTTTATTTATCCTTAGTAGAATTTGCTTAAACCACACACACATGCTTTGGATTTAGAGACACAACTTTGAATAACACAAAAAAACCAATAAGCTGGATAATTGTGCCTCAAAAAGCATGATTACTCACGCCAAAAAAGAAAAAATAATAAATATATATATATATATATATATATATATAAGTAAATCTTGATTTTGTGGCATACTCTACTTGCATATTTAACCTGAGGGGTCTTTTTTCACCTGGTGCCCTAAAACCATTTGGTTTGGGAGTATCGGTTTGATATGTGTTACATGAGTAGGACCAAACAAATCCATATGGATCAAACAAATCCATATGGATCAACTCCAAAGGTCGTGATGTCATGATATCCTTGATTGATTTGAAAGAGGACTTGGTTTGTTTCCCAAGTTGGCACGCATCGCAAATACGGTCCTTTTCAAATTTCAAGTAAGGAATACCTTTCACCATTTCCTTGTTGTTTAATCTAGATAGATGGTCAAAAGAAATGTGGCCTAATCTCCTATGCCACAACTAAGAGTCATCATTGAAGGCATTCAAACAAGTAACATTGCATAGCATTTTGGACATATCAATCATGTATACATTGTTTTCATGAAATCCGGAAAATATACATGCATTGGATTGTCTATCAATAACACTACATGCTAGGTCATCAAAAATAACATTAAAACTTTTATCACAAAGTTGACTAACACTCAAGAGATTATGCTTAAGGTCATCAACTAAAACAATATTTTCTATTAAAGGAGATGTACCAAGTTTAACATTACCAATACCAATGATTTTTCCTTTGGCGTCATCTTCGAAGGTGACGGTGCCACCTTCATGGTATCTTGATAGGGTTGCGAAGTTGTTGATATCCCAAGTAATGTGCCTTGAGCAACCACTATCAAGATACCACCACTCCTTACGTCGTTGGTCTTTGGAATGTACCTACATCATTTAACAAATTTGTTGACTTTGGTACCCAAACTTTCTTGGGTCCTTGAATGTTAGTATTCCAAACCCAAACATGATTATGCGATGCATTTATCCTATCATAGCAAAATTTAACCAATGACCCTTACGGCCACAATATGTGCATGCATAAACTTTACCATACATAAATGCATGATGAGTGTGTGGAGTGTGGACGTGTTTTAGGGTGCTTCGCATGATGTAAAGGTTGTGATTTATGAACATGTGTATAAGTAGCATGTGATTGTTTCTTTGGGACATGTTTCTTAGGAAACATAGCCTCTAATCTAGTTTTATCAAATTCACATTTCTTCAAAACTACTCCTAATGAATCAATTTTCTTCTTTAGCATGGAATCTCATTTTCATCAATTTGTGAAAATTTACCTTTGCAAGAAATTTTATAGTCATCAAAATCCTTTTGAGTAGAAGTGAGAGTTGAAAACAATTCATCTTTTTCTTTTGTGAGAATGAAAACTTTGTGGTTGAGTGATTCATTTTTCTTTTTCTTTTTCATGTATTTCTTTTTGAGAAAATCATAGTTATGAGATAGTTCTTCAAAAGCTTCTCCTAATTCATCTATAGATAATTCACAATCTTCAATGGATGTATCGGGAGTTACCTTGCTTGTGCTTTCATTAGCCATGAAGCACATGTTGACGGTGTCAACTTCCTCATCAGATTTACTCTCTGAATCCGTAGCCTTTAAAGCTTTCTTTTTGTATGGTTTCTTGGAGGTGGAGGGTTTGCCTTTATTTTCCTGACATTCCGCAACAATGTGACCGGCTTCTGGCAATTGAAGCAAATGATTTTCTTCTCTTCTTTACCTTGCCATCTCCCTCTATTTTAGAATTTAGCCTTGTAGTACATTCTCCGAACGTTCTTTACAAGAAGAGAAAGATCTTCATCACCCTCTTCCTCATCGTCTTCGTCGGAGTAGGTGGAAGAGCTCTTGAAGGCGATTGCTTTCTTCTTAGGAGGAGACATCTCTTCTCTTGCTTTTCTTTCCATCTCATGGGTCTTGAGATTCCCAATGAGATCAATGAGCTCCATTTCTTCCTTGTCATTAAGCTCCTTCAAAGTTGTGGCTTTGACTTCTCATGATGGAGGGAGTGCACGGATGATCTTCCTCACTTTTGGTCGTTGTTAATACCGTCACCTAAAGAAGAAAGACCATTAGTAATCTTAGTAAACTTAGTAACCATATCATCTATGGTTTCATTCTCTTACATTGAAAAGTTTTCATATTGGGAACGAAGAAGGTCGATTTTGGCCCTATTTCCTTGTGGAGTTCCCTCATGAGTGACTAATAAGTGAGTCCAAATCTCATAAGCGGATTTGCAATGAATGACTCTAGAAATATCATCGTCATTAAGAGCTTGAAGCAAGGCATAGCGTGCCCTAGTATTAGCGTCAAACTCTTTCGTGGCAATATCGGACCAAGTGTCCTCATCACCAAGGGTGCGCTAAATGGTTTAGTCACCGCCTTTGTAACCCGGCTCCCTAAGGATTGCAAAAGCACGGTCATCTTAACGTTCCATATGGGAAAGTTAAGGCCATCAAACTTGAGTGGGGTCTTAATTCCTTCCTTCGGCCATTTTTACTAAGTGTATGAGGATGAAATATGAATAGAGTGATTAGCAATATAGGTTGTTAAGCCAAGAGTCTAAAGACCAAAGCTCTGATACCAATTGAAAAACACCTAGAGGGGGGTGAATAGGTGTTAATGCTAATCTAATGATCTTTTTAAACAACTAAGTATAAATGATGCAAGCGGTCACTCAAACAAGAAATTGAAGCCAAATTTCCCGTGAGGGCTCTAGAACTTCTTCTCTTTGATTCCTCTAGATTATGAGTTGAGGTGCGTAATTACTTTCTTGTTGAGATGAGTAAAGACCAAAAATGCAAGTCAATGAAATGATTGAAATGATGAAGAGCAAACAAGCAATATCACAAGTTAGGAATATAAAGCAATGAAAAGCAATAAGGAAACCAATCGCAAACACAAGTAATTTGTTACGAGGTTCGAGCCACTGCTCTCCGTCCCCGCCTCCACCACCGTGAAGGATTTCCACTAAATCCACAAAGGAAATTTTTATACCGGAACCTTTACACCCAAGGGGATTACAATTGTTTACACAAGACCAGAGTACCCAACTCCAACCAATCCAACCTCTACATAAGAGGGATCTCAACACAAGGAAATATAAGTCACTTGATGATCAAAAGACCACAAACTCTCTCTTACAACTTCTTATAGGGTGGAGATGATTTTTGGCTCAAGAAGTGTAGTGAGAAAAATTTCAGTTGTAAAGAAGTAAAATAGCTTGTAAACTAACTGAAAACTTTAACCAAAGAAAGCACTTTTGAGAATGAAAGCAAGAAAACTTTTCTTTTCTTTTGAAACTTGAAAACAATGAGAATTTTTCTTGTGTTCAACAAAGAACCAATGACATCTATTTATAGGGATTTTCTAAAAGCATTTCATCATTGAATCTAGGTCAATAGGCAGAGAATAGCCACCAAAAATCAGAAATAGCTGAAAGAAACATCAGAATCAAAACAGATTCCAAGAAATAGTCGTTGGAGCTCTTTGGCGGCTGGCGGTCGACCGGCCGGTCGACCGATAGCCTACATGGCAAAAGAGCCGTTGGTTGCGGTCGACCGGTCCGGTCTACCGTAGGCTAAACAAAAGGGAATTTTTGAACTGTCGGTCGACCGGACCGGTCGACCGACAAAACCCGAGACTAAGGGTCTTGCAGTCGATCGACCGGTCGGTCGACCGCAAGGTCGTCAGTCGACTGGCCAGGGACCGACTGGCCCGGTCGACCGGCAGACGTGCACAGACATGCACGCCCAAGGCCACAAGGCCCGGTCGACCGGACGGTCAACCGATCTGGCCTGAAATAGATCCGGTCGACCGCCCGGTCGACCGTTAGGCCTGAAATAGTATTTATAAGTAAAAAATGTTTGAACTTTGAATAATTTTTAAAATATTTTGAAATGGTTTGAAGTTTAAGTAGAATTCTATAGAGGATGAAATACATGTTTTAAACTAGATGTAAAATTATGAAATATTTTGTTACATGTATATCAATCAAAACATGTACCTAAGCCAACTAACCAAAACAAAACTTGTATTTTTTTTTTGGAAAGTAAGAATGTGTGTGTGAGTTTTCTTGAGCCAATTTATCATAACCTAACTCTTTAACATTACTAATTCTTACATTGGTTATAGGTGACTACAAGATCTTCAATATGGGCTTCTCCATATGCAATGTTGAATAACTTGAATCCTTGATCCCGAATTGAGTCAACTTGAGTCAAAAACACCTTCCTTTAGGAAGAAAATATCTTGAATCCTTAGAACCCTGAAACACACTTAAACACTAAAATATGATTAGTACAAATAATTATATATGTTTTGTAATCATCAAAACTCTAAAACCGGGTGATTGTAACCTTGGGCCAATATTTTTAAGATCTTTATGTTGGTTTGTTTTTAAAGGTGCAGTTGCTTTATGTTTTCTTCTTCTTCTAGTTTAGTTTAGCCATTAGAGTGAAAGAAAAAGAGTGTGTACAAGTTGTATTTAAAGGTGACATGCTTATACAAGTAATACTTCTCTTTCTTCTTTCCATTACTTGGTGTTTTCATTTGCTTTTACTTTCTTATTTTAGTGTAATATTCCTTATCTTTACTTCTCTCTTGTTGTTTTTTTTTCTTACTCATGTCTAACTAACACTTTCATTGCATGGCTAACTAACTACAACCTACTAATCTCTAACAACTTGATTGATAATCTAAATGAGTCAATAGTGTCAAACGAGCCTTGTGCAAATGAGAGGTATGACATCTTAAGACGAGGATTTTAACTCTAACTTACTTACAAGTATTTTCTTTCTTATATTCCATGTTTAACAAATTTTGATCATCTATAGACTGTAAGCTTTACTTGTTTTCATAAGTTAGAGATATTCCTATTAATCTTTGCCGATACCATTAATGTACTTGTTTCTTTTCTTATTCTAGCCTTCAGTTGGATCTTGATAAGGGAATGTTCAAGTTTTTGCCTTGTAAAGCTAAGTTAAAGGAAGAGCTTTCATTCGATCTCCAATGTAAATAGTTCCTATGCATAAGGATTATGCTTGCCTATGATCCATTGTGAGGCTAAATCTTCAAGAAGTTAGAGATTAGTGGGAGCATTTAGTAGAAAGTTAGCCATGCGTTTTTACCTTTAACAAAACTCTTCTTTACAAGCATCAACCAAATCCAAGAAATCTTTGAACATTATTTGTTTTCCTTCTCAATTCTTTTATTTGAAAACAAGGAATTTTTTTTTACTTTGAACAAAGAAGCTGCACCAAAGCTTTCATCACTTTCCCTCCTTGTGGATAGACTCGTATAGCCACTTTGCTAGTACGGAAGAATCACAAAAGCAGTAACATCGACCCACATTCCTTTACTTATACTTTTGCATGCATTTTGTCGATCATGTACTATCATACTTTTCCTTTTAAGTTTGTATAATTTTCCTATTTGTTTCGCATAAGTTCTGAAATTATTATTATCCTATATAATTGACAGCCTCCGTAAAGTTTTTGACAACTTAAAGTAAATATAATTTTTCTGGTCAAACTATGAATGTGAATACCATTGCTTGTGTTCAACTAAAGTCTTTTTAGATTTTCACTAAGGCTTCATTGATGAAAGAAAATATTATCACATTTTATAAAGTACAGTATCTCCAACGGGGTTTCTGTGAGATAAGATTAACGATCGCTTTAGTAAAACCTAATATGACTAGATAAATCTGCCCAAAGGTAAACTATTCGTTAACATATTTTATTTTACTTTTATTTTGGAGTCCTCTAATTCTGACCCATTATGATTGACAGTGGTGCTAAATTACTTAAAATTTTAAATATTACCCTAAGGTGATTATAGAATTTTCTGTAACCTAGTAGGGCAAGATAGACTACACGTGTCGATAAGATTAGGATAACCCTAAACCCAAAGGATATTAAGTGTCTATAGCTGAACCGAACGTGGCCAGTCTAGTCTTGAGCATGGATTTATCATCAACTGGGTGCAAAAATAATTAGACATTGCCTAAAGGCAAGATTAAATTATTGATTGTCGGACCCGTAGAGTAAAAAGGCATAAACCCTGAACACATTAATGCCACTTTGACTCGACTATCCTAACCTGGGATAGGCTCGTGACAGTATATAATTAATGCATATATTTTCACAAAATTTTATTATGTACCAGTAAATATTAATCAAGTCAAGAATTTATTTTCGCTACAGTTATGAATCTCACATTAATTCAGAAGCACTTAACTGGAATAAAGACCTTGATATACTCAAGTTATTCATTTGAAAGATAAAACTCCAAATAGTATTGTGTTGTCTTGACTATAATTTTGTGCTAACTGAAGACAAGCCCATTATTGACCCAACAGCTACTGGTGCTCAAAAGACAGTAACTTAGGTGTCCATTGACAAATGAATCAAAGCCAACAAGATAAGAATTCTCATAATTAAGTGTTCTTTAGATCCCATTATATCTAGTGGAGTTTTTGAAAAGGAGAATGCTAAAGATTTGCTTGTGGTCATCAAGCATCAGTTTGAAGGATCTGTCAAGAGTGGGCAGTATAATGGAGTTCATAGAACCTTTCAGACTAGTTTCAAAATTCTGATCATGTTTTAGATCAGGTAAAAATCTTTTATGTGTCATCTTTGAGGCGCACTTTGATCTATGTTTTAGACTAATTTCTTTTGAATATGATGTCAATTTTTAAAAAAATTCTAGTGGTGATGTTAATTTGAATGAATTTGGTTTTGTTATTCATCCCTATGGTGATTCTATTGATTCTGATTTGTTGGTTGATGGTTTATTCAAATTGACGTTGGAAGTATCATATGAGCATTTTTATCATGTATCAGTTTTTCTCATAATATTTTTCTTACTTTTGCAAAATGTCCTAGGATTTTCTTGCAGTCCTCTATGTTGTGGCATCAACGTCTTGGGCATGTTTCTAAAGAGCAAATACACTCTTTTGTAAAAAGACGTGTTCTTGGCCCTTTAGATTTTTCTAATTTCTTCCACATGCTTTGATTGTATTCGAGGGAAACGGACCTAATTGAGAAAATTTGAGTCAGAAAGGAGTACATATCTACTCCAACTTATCCATACTGATATGTGTAAACCTTTCCCCATCCCTTCTTGGGAGGCCATAGTGTTGGCCCAAAAGCCCATCACTCTAGTTTTGATGATGACTAACTGATGTATTTATAATACTAATGGTCTTGTTAAGTTTAAATTTCAGATATTGATCAAGATCTTAATTGGTGTTTAGCTTCTTTGAAGCTAACACATGGTGATTCAAGAGCTCAAGCTTATAAAACATATCTAGTACTCAAAATGGAGTCTAGCTCGGAGAATCAAGTTTGGATCAAGTCTACTTGGAGAAGAAGATCTACTAGAAGATTTATTTAGAGTTTGTGAGCTTA
The DNA here is from genome assembly GCA_038442645.1 of Agave tequilana. NCBI lineage: Eukaryota > Viridiplantae > Streptophyta > Magnoliopsida > Asparagales > Asparagaceae > Agave > Agave tequilana. The sequence goes on along the minus strand of JAVJIF010014523.1, from coordinate 50,592 downwards.
GATTTCTTATAAAACATAGATTAGTTCTAAGTGCTCAAGCTTACACACACACAAAAGCTTTTATATCTAGTTTTTCGGTTTTGGTATTTTACAAAGATTGATTTTTGATACATATTCAATATTGTCCAAATTTTATATCTTGTTTTAAACATGTATCTCATAACCTATGTATTGCCAAAATACTTTTTAAACCAATACAAAATATTTAAAAATGAGTTTAGATTTCAAAAAAATATTTGAAAAGTATATTTCAGGCCAAGTCAATTGACCGGGCAGTCAACCGAGCCTCTTGGTTGTTTTTGGGTGTTCGCTGCATGTTTTTTAGACGACCGACTGGCCGATTAGAAAACCTAATAGTCGACCGGGTGGTCGAATGACTGTTACACTCAAGTCTCGGTTTGAGATCAGCCGACCGGGCGGTCTTCCGATGCTTATCGGCTTGTTTAATATTTTGAATTATCGATCGTCCGTTTTGCTGATCTGGTCGACACTCTTTTAATTATTTGACTATAACTTTTTATTTTGATATTTAATCAATGTGATTCAAATTGCATTATAACTTTCAGAGCTACATTTCTTATTTTATAATCATTTTCTGATTCAGTCATTTAAAATGTCAAATATTGGTTTAAAGTCAGTTCATGTTCTGAAAACGGTTTACAATTTTCTAATTTGACACATTTTAGTATTTTGATCATAACTTTCTACTCTGATGTCATATCGATTTGATTTAAGTTGCTTTATAAAAATAACTAATTATCTACAATTCTCCCTATACATGTATTTCCAAATTCAAATGTTTTAGGCCTCAAAACTATACTAAAAGTTGACCTATTGCATAGACTGGTCTCAGGTCAGTTGACCGACCTATCGACCGCCAGCCTCTAACAGCCAAAACTTTGACAGTTAGATGGTCGCCCGACAGATAATTTCTGGCATCTTTTTGAGCCTAACGACTAGTTTTCTTGAGGCTATATATATGGGGTTTTTTGGTGAGTTTTCAACAAGAGTTTTTAGAGCTAATATTCTCACTTTCAATAGAGTTTTTTAACAAGTTTTTCAAAAGTTTTTGTGCTCAAAATTCATATCTCTATTGGGTTTCAAAGTTTGAAAAAAAATCAAAGAAAACAAGATTTGAGAAATTCTAGTTTCAAGTTTTCAAATTCTATATCATTCAAGAAGTTTTCCTAAGTGTTTCTTTTGCATTTTCATTTCTAAAATTTTTATTTTCTCACAAGCTTGATTATTCATTGCAAAATCGATCCTCTAGCATCTTGTATTATGAGAGGTGTTGTTTGTGATCTTTGTGACCACCAATTGTAGTAACCATTCTCTTTTGCTTTGTGCTATGACTTTGTGCCTCCCCTCCTTCATAGAGGTGATTGCTTTGTGCATAGGCTTTGTGCCTCCTCTTATGTAGGATTGTGCTTTGTATTGTGTAGTTCCTTAGTAGAGATAGTAGAAATTCTTCACACGGTGAAGGTGGAGACGTAGAGCTTGGTGCTCAAATCTCGAAATATATCTTTGTGTTTGCGTTTAGCTATCTCTCTAAACTCTACTCTGTTTAAATCTCGCATTACTATTATTGTTTATCTATATTTACTTAATATTGTGCTTACACTTGTATCATTCTAAGAGAGCTATTGAAACACCTCAACTCTTAATCTAAAGAAATCTTGAGGAGAATTCTAGAGCCCTTCATCGGGAATTCAGCTTCACTCTTTGGATATCTATTGTGGTAGTATAAAAGTTTTTAATTCCCCATTATTGATCATTGATTAGCACTACACCTATTCACCCCCCCTCTAGGTGTATTTCAATTGGTATTAGAGCTAGTGCTCCGGTTTAACCACCAAGAAGTGATCCTTTATTTGCTAATCACTATACTTGTTTACACTCACTCATGAATTATCTTGCTTCACTTATGTTTAATGTTTCCAACATTGACATGTGAAAATTTAAAATGAGTTCTTACCTTAAAGCCTTAGGTTTACATGTTTATCTTGCAACCACCAAAGATCATATATTGAAAATAGCAAATACTTAGAGGCTAATGCACAAACGATGATTGCACTAAAGCAAATACTTAGCAATAATCATCTTTCTATGATTTCTCATTGTGATTTCTCTTTTGTTGTATGAAACACGTTGATCTCTCTTGAAGGACAAGATTCAAACAATCTAGAGAGAGAATCTAGTGAAGATGATTCCGGTCAAGCTTGCTTCATCGCCCAAGGGAATGATTCCCTTAAAGTAAATTCAGAATCCAACATTGATGATTGTGCAAGTATATCTAATAACGATATGTCTAGTGAGGATGGACATATGTTGAATGATGAGCTTGCTTTATTTTGTGAAGATTGTTGAAAAATAAAAGTTTGGATTTAAAGAAAGAAAATAAATTTTTGTCTTCAAAATTAGATTGTGTTTTGAAAGAAAAAGAAGAAATTTCAAAAGAGAAGGATAATATTTTAAAGGAAAATGAGCTTTTATCTTCAAAACATGATTTGATTTTAAATGAAAAGAAAGTTATTTTGAATGATAATGTTTTTTAAAAAACCAAGTTGATTTTGTTTCAAAAAAGATTGCTTTAATTAAAAAGGATTCTTTGAAAACTCAACTTGATTAGTTTCAAAAGAAAATAAAATTTTGAAGAAGAAAATTGTTTGATTTCAAAGGAAAAAAGATTCTTTGAAAAATGTTTTGAGTCAAAATGAAAAGATTTTTTTCTCATGCTCATAATATTGCTTTTTTGAATATTGAAAATGAGATTTGCGCATTAAAGAAGAACATTGATTGTTTGCGCTCATCCTTGAGCCGATGTGCTTTCAATCATAGAAGATTAAAATCATGTTTCGCAAGAAACATGCTCCTCATATGTATGCATACATACCTCATGTTTATGGTCATACACCTCCTTCATGCACAACATGCTCACACCTATGCTAGAGTGCATCATTGTTCTCATTGTGGCCGCAAGGGTCACCTTGCAAAATTTTTCTATGATAGATTAAATTTCTTAAATTTTACTTGTAAGAATATTTAGATTCAAAACACTAACCTCCGAGGACCCAAGAAAGTTTGGGTACCAAAATTCACTCCATTTGTATTTGTTGTAGGTGTGGACTCTCACAAGAAGTGAGAGGCTTGGTGCCTTAGTAGTGAATGTAATTGGAGCTTAATGAACCATATCCATGGATCCATCTCTATCAAGGAGTTTAGGTGGGAGGACCACCTACTTTTGAAGAAATAGAGCTAGCCTTACCGGTGTTAGTAACTATCTCTGTCCTTCATTCATATTGCTTCTATATATTGATGATTTTTAGCATATTAGAATTTTCATGATTATATTTATATGTTTAGATGCAATTGTTGTTAAAACCTACACTGCATTTGTTTATAGCTTTCGAGATACACCATTGATTTTAACATGATTAATATCTCTTATGTACTCATTTGTGGTTTAGCTATATGTGTACATTCTAATTTTGATAATTTTTTGCATTTGCACATATTTTCGATCTACAATGAATTTTTTTTGTTCATGGTGATTGTATTTTAGATTGTTTTATTAATTTTGCTTCATATATTTGTAAATTTTCTTAAAACTACTTGATATATATGTTGTATCTGTGAGTCACTTGAAATATGTGCTATATTCTCTATATTCCCACATGTGGAGTCAATCTTTTTTTACATATATGTATGCTTTAGTTTTGACAAAACTCACATATACATTGAAATTTGTTATACGTTTGAATATTCTTCTTGTATATCTTGTTAGTGGATTGTTTGATGACTTCAGTATATTGCTTCCACTAATTTTGATATGTTTTTGTGGAAAAGAAATTGTGTTGACGTGTGATTTTACCTAAAAATGTGTTTAAGTTTCAAAAAGAATTTCATATATATTTTGAATGTTATTGATTTCTCTTCATGAATATGATTCTTACATGATTCTTGTACACTTACTTTTAATTTACTCATGATTTTATATTCATGAGCATATTTATATGGATCATGAATGACAATTCTTATGTAAGTAGCATGCTTCATGAGTTATATGATGAAGTTTGAACTAATTTAAAAACTATTTTACATTAGTTCTTTGATTCTTCTCTTGATAGTATTTTCAAACTATTCTTAACACTTTCAAAGTCATTATTTTGAAAACTTCTACCCTTAGTGGGAGGTTGCTTAGGTGATCATGTTTTATTTTACTTAAATTATTATTTCTTAACATGTGCATGTAGGTTGGTGATTTTCAATGAGTTATACATATGATTCTCATGATAATTAATTTTTTGCATACTCATTCTTATTTATCTATATTTTATGCTTTTTATTATGAATGGTATTTTAATTTACATATATATACATATATATGATTTGGTTGATTGTGCATGTTTCGTGCATGTTTTAGCATAATCTTCTTTTTACATGGCTTGAATATGTTTTAATGTATAAATTGGTATCACTTTGAATTTATATCATCATTTTTCAAAACTTATGCATTAGTTTTTTGATTGTTTCAAAAAGGCGAAGAACTTTCTTAATTTAAATTTTAATTGGTGTCTACTTTTGAGAAAAATATTTTAATAGCTCATATTTTCAATTGGTATCAATTATCACAATTGGTATCTACTTTTCAAAATTATTTAAAAATTCAAGATTGGTATCATAGGTTTTCACATTCTATTCAATTGGTAGTATGTTTAGACCTTCAATTGGTATCAAAATTATTTTGCAAATTGATATCTATGTTGGTTTCAATTTTCAATTGGCATTTCTAGTTTTCCAATTGGTATCCATATTTGCTTTATAATTAGTTTCTAGTTTTCAATTTTGTTTTGATATTTACTGCCTATATGCAAGGGAGTTAACTTGTAACACCCCAATTTTTAAAATCCCGAATTAATATTATAATCCTTGATCTAAAGAGATTATACAGTCTATCAGCGGCAATTATGGAATTAGTTTGTATATATTGGAGGGAATTTGAAAGTGAAATATTGTTGGATAATTATGAATACAAGGATATGGATATTAATGTATGTATACATGAATGTAGTGTATATGTATATGTGTATAATGTTATTTCATGGGAAGATACAAATCAAATTATAATAAATCAAATTATTGAGAAAAAAAGTTTTATTTAATTCTAATATAAAGAATGGTGAGATGAGAACTTGGAATTTGAAGAGTGAAGTAGAGGGTAGAGATTTTATTGGAATTGGTAATGGGTGAGGTGGCAATCACATAGAATTTATGGGATATTTTATACTAATAAATAGCACCCTCTCTCTTCATTTCCTAAAAGAAAATTTCCTTTTTTCCCTTCTCCTCCCTGTTTGTGATCGACAGAACCCTTCTTCCCCAAAATTAGAGTTTTCTCCTCAATCTCTCACCCTTAATCACTCCCTCTCTCTCTCTCTCTCTCTCAAATTCTCCCTCTCTCTCCCCCATCCTTTTCTCTCCCCCTCTAAGGCTGGGCGCGGCAGCCAACCGGCTGGGCGCGCGCGCCCAGCTGTGCTCGGCGGCGCAACCAGGGGGCCGCGCGCCCTGGTAGCGCGGCCAGGCGACGCGCCACGCGGCGGCGATGGGGCAGCGCAGCAGGCGACGATCGATAGAGAAGATGAGGGAAATCATCTTGTATTCGTTCCTCTCCATGCCTCGTTAAGATTCTGAAATTTTCTTGAGTTTTAAGCTCTGAAATTTCTTTGAAATTAGTAGAGGAGTTTCCCTCATATCATATGTTATACCTAGATGTTATTGATTGGTACAAGTGGAGAGGTCCATGTCTATTTGTGTTGAGAAATTTTAAAGTCATGTTCTTTCATCGTTGTCCTTCTAGAATTTGATGAAATTTAGTGACTTGGTTGACGTAATGAAAGTGAGTGGAGATATTATTCTAGTCTAAAAGAATAAATTTGCTTGGTAAGATTTTGATTTAATCCAGAATCTTAAGTCCATTGTGGTGTATGTTGCATGTTTCATGTGTGTAGAGTCTTTAAGTTTGATGCTTGGATCTATTTCTCTCCAATACTCTAGAGTCATTAAAACAATAAGGTGATGGCTGGAAAATTTGTTTAGTAATTTATTTTTCCAAATTAGGTACTCGTATCATGGTGATTTTTCAGCAAAAGTAAGACTAGATATGAAAGTAGTCGGCCATAAAATTCATACTAAACTAATCTTCAAATAGAAATCATCTTTTTGCTCAAATTGTGGTAGAATCGGGAAACATGCGAGAGAGAGAGAGAACTAGACGCAAGTGGAGCTTGTTAGAATTTGTCTAAGGGAGTAAGTGTTTTCCATGGAAATATAGATTGTTCTAAGTTGTTCATGAACTAGTTAAATGAGGTAACCGACATTACTCTGACTTCGTGAAGCTGCAAACCCTGAAAGATTTTGCTACTTGTGTCTAGTGGCAGCAAATTGTATTGCGTTTTGGATGACGATACTTATTCCAGAATTTGGTAGGTTATGACTCGATACAATCTTGACGTAATAATTTTTGTTAAATTTTCGTTGTAGCCAGTAAAGCGATATAGAACTATCCTATCAGATTGTAAATAAATTTCAGAGTCTTGGTGCTAGATCAAGTGGTGCTCTGAATCCAATAGCACTAGATTATAATTCTCTGAGCTCTGCATAAAATAATATTCTCATGAAAGAGCTCTTATCCTTGCATTATATTATTTCAAATTCAGGTATATATATTGTTTTGGGCATATCTGCGTCATTAAATATTTACTGTTGTATTCGCCCAGACACTTGGAAAGTCTGACATGTTTAGAGGTATTGATACATTTGGGTATGTCGTGCATATTATGTTGAGATGAATTATAGATCCAATCATTTGGTAGAATTAACACAAATCCTAATGGCAAAAGAAAAGGAAGACAACTGGAAGAATTACTCGACCCATCTCTCCTTTCGCACGTAAGTTTAGAAGCGAGATTCAAGAGGTTCAGGATAACTAAGGATTATGGCAGATGGCAAGTATTATAGTTTTAAATAAATAAGAAATAAGTTTTAATAACGCAGGTTGTTACAAATTAATAACACTATCCAGTGTTGTAGGTTTACAACTCACACAGTGCCGAAATAATAGCACTGTGGTTTCTAACTCTATGATTGCGGGCTAGGATTAGGCTGAAAATTTATTGACAATATTCACAAGTTGGGAGTACTGCGATAAAGGGTATAAAGGGGAGATTGTAAACTAATTTCTTTATTACTTATCTATAAGAAATAACTTGGTACTCACGTCACACCAGGCACTGATGTTTTAGACTTTGAGCTGCTTGGAGGCAAATTCTAATACGGTTAGAACAATGTATTATATATAAGGTGTCTCAGTATCTTTATTTCAATAGCCCAGTGCACGTAGATCATCGAAGTAAATCATAGTAGTGAGATATTCTTCAAAATCAACTTCTAGACAATAAGTTCTCAATTTTATGAGATTTAGTTATCTAAATATTATATGCGAAGGTCTTGATTCATAAACTCATAATATATAAGTAATAAGGCTGCAGAGTCCTTTCAAGCTCTTATTTAAATAACACTTCATTGATTACCTTGGCTATGAACGATAGCTAATTGCTTTCTCAATAGGAAGAAAGATCTCATATTGATGGTTAACTATAAAACTGATGCAACAGAAGACTACGGGGAAATATAGTGCGGATACCACATGGTTGTGAGCTAAGAAAACTGTATTTATTCATATTGTCTCATGAAGATGTGAATTTAGGTTTGAGCAAATTAAATAATTGATGTTGGTGTCCATAGAAGATACTTAGCTTTAATTTATGAGATTGAAAATCAATAGTTACGAAAGTGACAATTACGAAAATCATCAGAGCTGGAACTGTTAATTACGAAGTCGGAACCAATGTTGGTAATGAATTGACTAATAATATTGGTAGTCATTAATTGACTAACTGACCGAATAATTATGGTATTAGGAATTCCGACGGAACCATACTGAACATATGAGTGTTAAGAAACTAGTGATGTTAGATGTACGAATGAAACCTTGTGTGCGTTGATGTGAATAAAAATCCAACATTAGTACTGATACACAGGTATAAATTATTATAAGAGTTTCTCATAATAGATAATTTATTGATATTGCTCATTATTCATATGGTTATTGATACACTGTGCACCCACGTCTAAGTGATGATTGTTTACAACCATGATGTACGTTGAATATATATGAAATTGATGGGGATGTAACATGAACATAACTAGAAAGTTGTACACCTATGTGACAATTATGTTTGCCCTCAAGTAACAATTTAATATTTTTCTTATCGATGAATTGATCTCCATGACGTGTATGCATTGAAAATTTCATGATCATGGTTGTATGCTACGTAATCGAATATTAATATGCTAGTAGCACAACCCAGAAGGCTAATACTTAATAAAGTAAATGAGAAGCTGACTCATTAAAATTGAGATGAATAGATCACTACAGTGTTAACTTGTAACTCATATATATGTATATACACATATGGTGTATCATATATGGATGTTAAGGGACATAATTTTCAAGCTAAAGGTATACTACACTAAAGGGGTTGGTATTCGCATTGTGACGAAATCTTTATTTGTGCTTATGAATGTGTGTGTATGTGTATATGTTTGTTACATCTTTTATATTAGAGGAAGGGGCCGGACGGGAGCCGGTAGGAGGGGGAAGACGGTGTGATTGTTATATATATACATATATATTGGAGGAAGAGGCCGGGCAGGAGCCGGTAGGAGGGGGAAGACGGTGTTATTGTTATATATATATATATATATATATATATATATATATATATATATATATATATATATATATATATATTGGAGGAAGGGCCGGGCGGGAGCCGGTAGGAGGGGGAAGACGGTGTTATTGTTGTATATACATACATATATATATATATATATATATATATATATATATATATATATATATATATATATATATTGGAGGAAGGGGCCGAGCAGAAGTCGGTAGGAGGGGAAGACGGAGATTCTCACACTTCATTGTGGTTGTTTAGGCATGTGTATCATGTGTGTTGTGCATATCTCTAAGTATGATATGTGAATATTGTGAAGTGTAGTATGATTATGTGTGATTGTATTATCCATATGGATAAACTATGCTTAGATGATATGGGGTGATCTTGTGATATTGTATCCCCAAGACATATACTTATCCCCATGAAATTTTGATTGTGATTGGCTGTACTTCATGTATGAGATATGAGCTATGTGGTGATACGTGCTAAAAGTACTTAGAGAAGAATCATGCATAAGTTATAAATAACTGAGCGAGTATCTTATTGAATTCCTAGACCATGTAATCTGCAGCAGAGAAGAAACTAAAAGAAAGTTAAAGAGAATCGGTTCTAAAGAAATCAGAACATCATATAGACTATATGGATCTTTGTGTTAATTATTCATTATAAGATATTGCTCTTTCCTCATTTCATTGGTTCATCTATACTTGCTAAAATTGTTGAAGAAAACATGCTCCTTAATTTTATTTTTCCTTCCTTGATACACTTTGATTCTCTCTCACTGAGCTGTCGAGCTCACTCCCTCCCAGTCTTATGTTTCAGGTCGCAGTACGTCGGAAGACCAGCTTCAGATTTAGGCATTTGCTAAGAAGTTTACTATTAATGATTGTATTGGAGTTGTAATTTAGTCCCTGTTGAAATCCTACTCGATGTATATTTGTACCTTATATTAGTTTTGTGAGATGGTTATGTATGAAGTAAATTACAATGTAATTATAGTGATGTGTTAGAGTTATAGTTAGATATGTTTAAGTTATGGATGCCGAGTGGAGTGCTCTCGAGCATATATATTTCTTGTGTTTTCATAAGTAGGCGAAGTCAAGCCGAAATTATTATTTGAGGAATAAGTAAGCCGTTGCGAGCCGAAATATTATTATGATTGCATGGATGGTTGCCGAATATTGGTTTACGTATCTGGATTGAGAGTATGTAGGCTGATGTTCGCCGAATCTATTTGTGGTTGGTATTATATATGAGGTTAGATCGGTATTTACAAATGAAGGTGCTGCCGAATTTTCTAGGATTTGGATGGTTATGACAATCTGTCAGTTTAAAAGGATGTTTATGTTAATTGTGTAAATAAGAAATCATGGGACATTACAGTTGGTATCAGAGCGAGGTTATAGAATGAGGATTATCTTAGAATAGTAGTAGTAGGAAGAGGATTGGATTGCTAGGGTGATTGCCATAATTGATATGCACGATTGTATTCTCTATGCATGTGAATATGTTGTTTGACATGGTTGGTTTAAGGGGGATAGGAGTTCTTACGCGTGTAATTAATCTCGAAACACAAGATATTTAGTCACTGCCTTATGTTTGAATTATGGTACCCACATGCCATAATTCAGATGTGCTCTGCTGGGGGTGTGGGCCCTCAGTATGGGCTGCCAGTGGTATGGGACACTGGAGTAAGGAAATGACTAAAATATCATGCGAGTCAGGATTAAGTCGGACTATAAGAACGTAGTATAGAGTTTGAATAAGAAATAAGAAATCTGTTTACTTGTCTATAAGAAATAAGAAATCTGATGGTAAGGATTGAAGAAGATATGACATTTGACAAAGAGAAACGTTATGATCTGGAGAAATGTGAAGGTTCTATACTCATTCAACTTTAGATATGCAAAGTTTCGAGGACGAAACTTTTGTAGGGGTAGAACTGTAACACCCCAATTTTTAAAATCCCGAATTAATATTCAAATCCTTGATCTAAAGAGATTATACAGTTTATCAGCAACAATTATGGAATTAGTTTGTATATATTGGAGGGAATTTGAAAGTAAAATATTGTTGGATAATTATGAATACTAGGATATGGATATTAATGTATGTATACATGAATGTAGTGTATATGTATATGTGTATAATGTTATTTCATGGGAAGATACAAATCAAATTATAATAAATCAAATAAGTGAAAAAAATAATAATAAAGTTTTATTTAATTCTATTATAATGAATGGTGGAGATGAGAACTTGAAATTTGAAGAGTAAAGTGGAGGGTAAAGATTTTATTGGAATTGGTAATGGGTGAGGTTGCAATCACATAGAATTTATGGGATATTTTATACTATTAAATAGCACCCTCTCTCTTCATTTCCTAAAAAGAAAATTTCCTTTTTTTCCCCTTCTCTTCCCTGTTTGTGATCGACAGAACCCTTCTTCCCCAAAATTAGAGTTTTCTCCTCAATCTCTCACCCTCAATCACTCACTCTCTCTCTCTCTCTCTCCCTCTCTCAATTTCTTCCTCTCTCTCTCCCCCATCCCTTTCTCTCCCCCTCTAGGGCTGGGCGCGGCTGCCCAACGGCTGGGCGCATGCGCCCAGCTGTGCGCGGCGGCGCAGCCAGGGGGTCGCGCGCCCTGGTCGCGCGGCCAGGCGACGCGCGATGCAGCGGCGACGGGGCGGCGCGACGGGCAGCGATCGACAGAGAAGGTGAGGGAAATCATCTTGTATTCGTTCCTCTCCATGCCTCGTTAAGATTCTGAAATTTTCTTGAGTTTTAAGCTCTGAAATTTCTTTGAAATTAGTAGAGGAGTTTCCCTCATATCATATGTTATACCTAGATGTGATTGATTGGTACAAGTGGAGAGGTCCATGTCTATTTGTGTTGAGAAATTTTAAAGTCATGTTCTTTCATCGTTGTCCTTCTAGAATTTGATGAAATTTAGTGACTTGGTTGACGTAATGAAAGTTAGTGGAGATATTATTCTAGTCTAAAAGAATAAATTTGCTTGGTAAGATTTTGATTTAATCCAGAATCTTAAGTCCATTGTGGTGTATGTTGCATGTTTCATGTGTGTAGAGTCTTTAAGTTTGATGCTTGGATCTATTTCTCTCCAATACTCTAGAGTCATTAAAACAATAAGGTGATGGCTGGAAAATTTGTTTAGTAATTTATTTTTCCAAATTAGGTACTCGTATCATGGTGATTTTTCAGCAAAAGTAAGACTAGATATGAAAGTAGTCGGCCATAAAATTCATACTAAACTAATCTTCAAATAGAAATCATTTTTTGCTCAAATTGTGGCAGAATCGGGAAACATGCGAGAGAGAGAACTAGACGCAAGTGGAGCTTGTTAGAATTTGTCTAAGGGAGTAAGTGTTTTCAATGGAAACATAGATTGTTCTAAGTTGTTCATGAACTAGTTAAATGAGGTAACCGACATTACTCTGACTTCGTGAAGCTACAAAGCCTGAAAGATTTTGCTACTTGTGTCTAGTGGCAGCAAAGTGTATTGGGTTTTGGATGACGATACTTATTCCAGAATTTGGTAGGTTATGACTCGATACATTCTTGACATAATAATTTTTGTTAAATTTCCGATGTAGCCAGTAAAGCGATATAGAACTATCCTATCAGATTGTATATAAATTTCAGAGTTTTGGTGCTAGATCAAGTGGTGCTCTGAATCCAATAGCACTAGATTATAATTTTCTGAGCTCCGCATAAAACAATATTATCATGAAAGAGCTCTTATCCTTGCATTATATTATTTCAAATTCAGGTATATATATTGTTTTGGGCATATCTGCGTCATTAAATATTTACTGTTGTATTCGCCCAGACACTTGGAAAGTCTGACATGTTTAGAGGTATTGATACATTTGGGTATGTCGAGCATATTATGTTGAGACGAATTATAGATCCAATCATTTGGTAGAATTAACACAAATCCTAATGGCAAAAGAAAATGAAGACAACTGGAAGAATTACTCGACCCATCTCTCCTTTCGCACGAAAGTTTAGAAGCGAGATTCAAGAGGTTCAGGATAACTAAGGATTATGGCAGATGGCAAGTATTATAGTTTTCAATAAATAAGAAATAAGTTTTAATAACGCAGGTTGTTACAAATTAATAACACTATCCAGTGTTGCAGGTTTACAACTCACACAGTGCCGAAATAATAGGACTATGGTTTCTAACTCTATGATTGCGGGCTAGGATTAGCCTGAAATTTTATTGACAATATTCACAAGTTTGGAGTACTGCGATAGAAGGGTATAAAGGGGGAGATTGTAAACTAATTTCTATATTACTTGTCTATAAGAAATAACTTGGTACTCACGTCACACCAGGCATTGATGTTTTAGACTTTGAGCTGCTTGGAGGCAAATTCTGATACGGTTAGAACAATATATTATATATATAAGGTGTCTCAGTATCTTTATTTCAATAGCCCAGTCCACATAGATCATCGAAGTAAATCATAGTGGTGAGATATTCTTCAAAATCAACTTCTAGGCAATAAGTTCTCAAGTTTATGAGATTTAGTTATCTAAATATTATATGCGAAGGTCTTGATTCATAAACTCATAATATATAGGTAATAAGGCTGTAGGAGTCCTTTCAAGCTCTTATTTAAACAACACTTCATTGATTATCTTGGCTATGAACAATAGCTAATTGCTTTCTCAATAGGAAGAAAGATCTAACATTGATGGTTAACTATAAAATGATGCAACAGAAGACTACGAGGAAATATAGTGCGGATACCACATGGTTGTGAGCTAAGAAAACTGTATCTATTCATATTGTCTCATGAAGATGTGAATTTAGGTTTGAGCAAATTAAATAATTGATGTTGGTGTCCATAGAAGATACTTAGCTTTAATTTATGAGATTGAAAATCAATAGTTACGAAAGTGACAATTATGAAAATCATCAGAGCTGGAACTGTTAATTACGAAGTCGGAACCAATGTTGGTAATGAATTGACTAATAATATTGGTAGTCATTAATTGACTAACTGACCGAATAATTATGGTATTAGGAGTTCCGACGGAACCATACTGAACATATGAGTGTTAAGAAACTAGTGATGTTAGATGTACGAATGAAAGCTTGGGTGCGTTGATGTGAATAAAAATCCAACATTAGTACTGATACACGGGTATAAATTATTATAAGAGTTTCTCATAATAGATAATTTATTGATATTGCTCATTATTCATATGGTTATTGATACACTGTGCACCCACATCTAAGTGATGATTGTTTACAACCATGATGTACGTTGAATATATATGAAATTGATGGGGATGTAACATGAACATAACTAGAAAGTTGTACACCTATGTGACAATTATTTTTGCCCTCAAGCAACAATTTAGTATTTGTCTTGTCGATGAATTGATCTCCATGACGTGTATGCATTGAAAATTTCATGATCATGGTTGTATGCTACATAATTGATTATTGATATGCTAGTAGCACAACCCAGAAGGCTAATACTTAATAAAGTAAATGAGAAGCTGACTCATTAAAATTGAGATGAATAGATCACTACAGTGTTAACTTGTAACTCATATATATGTATATACACATATGGTGTATCATATATGGATATTAAGGGACATAATTGTCAAGCTAAAAGGTAAACTACACTAAAGGGGTTGGTGTTCGCATTGTGACGAAATCGTTATTTGTGCTTATGAATGTGTGTGTGTCTATATGTTTGTTACATCTTTTATATTGGAGGAAGGGGCCGGGCGGGAGCCGGTAGGAGGGGGAAGACGGTGTGATTGTTATATATATACATATATATTGGAGGAAGGGGCCGGGCGGGAGCCGGTAGGAGGGGGAAGACGGTGTTATTGTTATATATATGTATATATATATGTGTATATATATATATATATATATATATATATATATATATATACATATATATATATATACATACATATATATTGGAGGAAGGGGCCGGGCGGGAGCCGGTAGGAGGGGGAAGACGGTGTTATTGTTGTATATACATACATATATATATATATTGGAGGAAGGGGCCGAGCGGTAGTCGGTAGGAGGGGGAAGACGGAGATTCTCACACTTCATTGTGGTTGTTTAGGCATGTGTATCATGTGTGTTGTGCATATCTATAAGTATGATATGTGAATATTGTGAAGTGTAGTATGATTATGTGTGATTGTATTATCCATATGGATAAACTATACTTAGATGATATGGGGTGATCTTGTGATATTGTATCCCCAGGACATATAATTATCCCCATGAAATTTTGATTATGATTGGCTGTACTTCATGTATGAGATATGAACTATGTGGTGATACGTGCTAAAAGTACTTAGAGCAGAATCATGCATACGTTATAAATAACTGAGCGAGTATCTTATTGAATTCCTAGACCATGTAATCTGTAGCAGAAAAGAAACTAAAAGAAAGTTAAAGAGAATCGGTTCAAAAGAAATCAGACCATCATATAGACTATATGGATCTTTGTGTTAATTATTCATTATAAGATATTGCTCTTTCCTCATTTCATTGGTTCATCTATACTTGCTAAAATTGTTGAAGAAAACATGCTCCTTAATTATATTTTTTCTTCCTTGATACACTTTGATTCTCTCTCACTGAGCTGTCGAGCTCACTCCCTCCCAGTCTTATGTTTCAGGTCGCAGTACGTCGGAAGACCAGCTTCAGATTTAGGCGTTTGCTAAGAAGTTTACTATTAATAATTGTATTGGAGTTGTAATTTAGTCCCTGTTGAAATCCTACTCGATGTATACTTGTACCTTATATTAGTTTTGTGAGATGGTTATGTATGAATTAAATTACAATGTAATTATAGTGATGTGTTAGAGTTATAGTTAGATATGTTTAAGTTATGGATGCCGGGAGGAGTGCTCTCGAGCATATATATTTCTTGTGTTTTCATAAGTAGGCGAAGTCAAGCCGAAATTATTATTTGCGGAATAAGTAGGCCGTTGCGAGCCGAAATATTATTATGATTGCATGGATGGTTGCCGAATATTGGTTTATGTATCTGGATTGAGAGTATGTAGGCTGATGTTGGCCGAATCTATTTGTGGTAGGTATTGTATATGAGGTTAGATCGGTATTTACAAAAGAAGGTGCTGCCGAATTTTCTAGGATTTGGATGGTTATGACAATCTGTCAGTTTAAAAGGATGTTTATGTTAATTGTGTAAATAAGAAATCATGGGACCGTTACATAACTTAACGTCCCTCTATATATGAACTTATGATGAGTATATTATATAAGAAAGAGCTTGACCTCTCTTCTCTATATCATACACGTATGTAGGGGGAGCTTACATCTTCATCTATTCATTGTATACTATGCTTATATTGGTTAAGGTTTAGTAATCTCTTCTCCATGTAATGCATTTATGCAGAGGGAGTTAACTTGACATCTTTACACTTCATAAATTTGTATCGCATCATATTTTCTTTACCTTTTGTTGATGGGTTGACAAAAAAGGGAGAGAAATTAGAGTTTATATATGCATGTTATGTTTGTGTTTATGCATATGTTTGTTATGTTTATTTGGTTTCTAGAGTTTACATTGAATATCTATATGATTTGTGCTGTGCATGGGTTAAGGGAAAGCTTTTACAAATTTTTTTGTCTATTCATGCATATATAACTCCAGGTGTTTTGTTGTCATCAAAACGGGGGAGATTGTTGGCTCAAAAGCCCATCATCTAGTTTTGATGATAACTAACTCATGTAGTTATAGTACTAATGATCTTGTTATATTTAAGTTTTAGATATTGATTAAGATCTTAATTGATGTTTAGCTTTTTTGAAACTAACACATGGTGATTCAAGAGCTCAAGCTTATAGAATATACTCAAGATGGAGTTTAGCTAGGAGAATTAAGTTTGGATCAAGTCTACTTGGAGAACAAGATCTACAAGAAGACTTGTTTAGAGTTTGTAAGTTTAGATCTCCTGTAAATAATAGATTAGTTTTGAGTGCTCAAGGTTATACACACACAATAGTTTCCATATCTAGTTTTTCGGTTTTCATATTTTACAAGGATTGGTTTTTGATACATATTCAATATTTTTCAAATTTTTATATCATGTTTCAAACATGTATCTCATAGCCTATGTATTACCGAAACACTTTTTAAATAAATACAAAAAATTTAAAAATTAGTTTAATTTCAAAAATTATCTGAAAAGTGTTTTCTAGGCCAAGTCGATCGACTGGGCGGTCGACCGAGCCTCTTGGCTATTTCTGGGTGTTCGCTTGTGCATGTTTGTCGGACGACCGATCAGTCAATCGGCAAACCTAGCGGTTGACTGGGTGGTCGATCGACTATCACACCTAAGTCTCAGTTTGAGATCGGCTGACCAGGCAGTCGACCGATGCCTATCGGCTAGTTCAATATTTTGAATTACCGGTCGACCGGCCGATCGACTGTTCTGCTAATCTGCTCGATACTCTTTTAATATTTTGACTATAACTTCTTATTTTGATATTCAATCAATGTGATTCAAATTTCATTATAAATATAACTTTTAGAGCTATATTTCTTATTTTATAATAATTTTCTGAGTCAGCCGTTTAGAATGTCAAATATTAGTTTGAAGTTAGTTCATAGTCTTTTACAATTTTTTATTTGACACATTTAAGTATTTTGATCATAACTTTCTACTCAAATGTCATTTCTATTTGACTTAAGTTGATTTACAAAGATAACATAATTATCTACAATTTCTTCCTAATATATGTATTTTCAAATTCAAATGTTTTAGGCCTCAAAACTATTCTCAAAGTTAACCTATTGCACATATTGGTCTCAAGTCGGTCGACCGCCAGCCTCCAACGGTCCGAAATTTAACAGTTTGATGGTCAACCAACAGGTCATTTCTATTATTTTTTTGAACCTAACAGCTAGTTTTTCTTGAAGCTATATATATGGTGTTTTTGGGTGAGTTTTCAACAAGAGTTTTAAGTGCTAATATTCTCACTTTGAACAGAATTTTTTCAACAAGTTTTTCAAAAGTTTTTGTGCTCAAAATCCATATCTCTATTAGGTTTCAAAGTTTTGAAAATAAAGGAAACAAGTTTTGGGAAATTTTAGTTTCAAGTTTTCAAATTCTATACATTCAAGATATTTTTCCCAAGTGTTTTCTTTTATATTTTCATTTTCAAAATCTTTGTTTTCTAACAAGCTTGAGCTATTCATTACAAAATCTATCTTCTAGGATCTTGTATTGTGAGAGGTGTTGTTTGTGATTTTTGTGACCACCAAGTGTTATAACCATTCTCTTTTACTTTGTGCTTTGACTCTGTGTCTTCTCTCTTAAGTAGAAGTGATTACTTTATGCATAGGCTATGTGCCTTCTCTTGTGTGAAGGATTGTGCTTTGTATCCTTTGTGCAATTTCTTAGTAGAGATAATAGAAATCCTTCAAGCGGTGAAGGCGGGGAAGTGCTCGAATCTCAAAATATATCCTTACATTTGTGTTTGGCTATCTCTTTAAACTCCACTCTCTTTATATTTCGCATTGCTATTATTGTTCATCTATACATGTTTGGTATTGTGCTTATACTTGCGTCATTTTAAGAGAGCCATCGAAGCACCTCAATTCTTAATCTAGAGGAATATTGAGGAGAAGTTCTAGAGCATTCACCAGGAATTCAGCTTCACTCTTTGGATTTCTATTGTGGCAGTGTAAAAGTTATTAATTTTGCATTATTGACCATTAGAATTGCACTACACCTATTCACCACCTCTAGGTGTACTTTAACATAAATATTTCATCACATTCATTGATGATTTCTCTAGTTATATCTATATCTTTCTCCTCCACCAGAAATCTGATTCCCTAGAAGTTTTCAAGATCTTCTAATAGAAGCTGAATGACAGTTGAATTAAAAAAATAAAAAATAAAGATAAAAGTTGTAAAATCTGATTAAGGGGGAGAATATCATGGCTAGGTCGATCAGGACGGTCTCTATAGTTTTCTGAAAGATCAAGAAATTGTTTCTTAAGAACACCATACCCAAATTTCAATTATCTTCTGTTATAGTATAGAGTGATATAGTTCTTGGATTTATTATTGCATTTTGATATTACAAGAGACCTTTAACTTAGCAAAGGAGGTACCTTCTAGAGTGTTGGATTGTGTATTGATTGTTTGGGTCACTTGTGACTCATATAGTTTATTTAATTAATGATATAACATGGTGATATTTTGGTCTTGTGACCGAATAGCTGAGTGAAATTATGCATTGCTTATTGAATGGTTTCATTTTTGCACCCTGACTTTAGGTTGGCATAACAAAGGAGTTAAATTGGATTATGAAAGATTTTACTTTTAGGTGTGCGACTATTCACTATAAGCTTCTTTTATCAATCTAATAGACTAATTTTGACATAGTGCATAAGTCCACACCGGAGAATATTACAGACCCACTCACCAAAAGACTCTTAATGACCACTTTTCAAGGACATTGTGCATGCGTGGGGTACTAGAGTCATCTTGATTATTATTTTTCTGAGTGAGAGTATATCTGGGATTGCCCTTTGTAGTATCCCGTTCCCGGGATATGTACCCAGATACGTGTCCCAAAATTTTTCGATCATATTGTTCAATTTTCTCCAGTATTTGCTTTTGGGTTGTGATTACTTATATTATTGTGTTCGGATCTGGATTCTCAGATCTGGAGTAAGCCCTGACCCGGACCGGGAACGCGATACCAGCTAGTAGCCCGATTTGATCTTTCTGTTAGTCCGATTTGACTGATTTTAGTTTCAGACACTGTTTTATAATATTTTAGATTTTTCATGATTTTTTGAAATTTTTCAGAATTTTTCTGCAAAATCTCCAAAACCGGTGTCGGTCGGCATCGCTGACTGATTCCCAGATTTTTTAGTTTTCAAACGGAATTGAATTTTCAAAAATGGCTTTCACATTACTTCTTAGAATTTCATTTTCTATCTAAAAACATTTTTTATGATTTTTTAAATTTATCAAAATTTCACCGATTTTGGTGTCGGCCAATATCGCTGAAAATTCCAGAATTTTTAATTTGAAAACTACAATGAATTTATTGAATCCAATTTCACGAGCATTTTAGAATAATATTTTCTATTTTTGAAAATTTTTTAGAATGTTTCTGAAATAGTCAAATTTTCGCCCTATTAAAATAATAATATTTTTACCGACAATTTCTTTTCTTACTTTTTTCTTCTCTATTCCCCTACTTTGTACTTCCAAAAATTATAATAAATAAATTAGTTAATAATAAAAAAAATTTACTATTTTATTTTCTTTTTCCTTATTTTTTTCCTTTTTCTTTAATTTCTTTCTTTTTCTTTCTTTTCTTTCTCCCCCCATTGACTTTCTCCCCTGCTCCCTGCACCTGCTCCTGCCCCCTGCCACTGCAGCTTGCAAAGCCACCCGCAGCCTCCTCTCCCCTTCCCCAAAAATTCATCATTTCTTTTCCCTCCCCTCCTCTATTTAATCTCCATTTTTCCTTTCCCTTTTTATTTCAAAAGCCAAAAATCAAAACTTCATCTCCTTCAAAACAAACCCAACGCACCCAACCCATGGCCGCCGCCTCCACCATCGCCGCCGCCGCCGCGCTGCCGGCCGCCCCTAGGCCCACCAACCACCTCCCCCACACCCCTCTCCACTCCACCACTTCCTTCAACCTCCAACAACCCCCCACCACTTCCAATTTAACCAAACCCATCACCATCACCTCTCCTCCTCATCCAAAATTCACCACCATCTCCACCAATCCCACAACTCCAAACACTCCATCATCATCTCCTCCTCCTCCTCTAACTCCCCACCACCTCCAATCATCACCACAACCATCATAACCACCTTCACCATCAACCACCTCCATCTCCTTCAACAATACAAACAACAACAAACAACCCCAACCTCCCATCTCCTCCCCCGGCCTTAGGCGCGCGCGCGCTCCCCGGCGACGGCGCCGCCGCCGCCAGGCCGCCGGCGGTGGGCCGGCCGCCGGTGGTGGGCACCCCCACTCCCCTCCATTTCTTTCTTTCTTCTTCGTTCTTTATTTTTTCTTTCCTTTCTTTTCTCTTTCCTTTCACATCCCTAAAATACCCATACCCTCTTTCCTAAATTACTCCTCTATATTTACAACCATACCCCTCCCCATTTAAGTTCCTAAATCCTTTCCTAAAAGTACCCTATTCTCTCTCTCTATCTCTCTCTCTCTCCTTCCTACAACTTTCTCCCTCCACTCTCATTCCCTCTCTAATATTTATATATATTTATAATTATATATTTTAATATATAAATATGGGCTAGTAGCTTGCTTAAACGTGTTCGCGGATTTTTTTGGATTTTCTCGGTATTTCGTCCG
Source organism: Agave tequilana (assembly GCA_038442645.1). NCBI lineage: Eukaryota > Viridiplantae > Streptophyta > Magnoliopsida > Asparagales > Asparagaceae > Agave > Agave tequilana. Next base: position 29,375 of record JAVJIF010014523.1, on the reverse strand, counting down.
GTGCTAGGCGAGTACATTTCTTGCTTTATAACCATCGTTTCATATTTAATAATTATCTTGCTTTTAATATATGATGCCTCTTTATGCAAGTTAGTATATATGTTTTATAAATGATTATCATGTTTTATAAATAGCTTCCGGCCATTATTATACCTTGTCGAACTGGTATTATACTGGGTATGCCTAGATCTGCTCCCGCTTTACCCGGCTTCGTACAGCTAACTAAAAGATAAATTTATTAGTATAAAAATGATAGTGAAGAGTTTGATATGTTTATGTCGTTCTCCTGTACCATGTGATGTGACCAGTTGATACCTGATATTTGATGTTGTGACTCTCACCGACAATTAGTTACCTGACCCTGACATATATACACCTGGCACTTGCCATGCAATATTTAACCCATGATACCCGACACCGGTACTTGCCATGCTATATTTGATATATGATACCCGACATCGGTACTTGCCATGCTACATTTGACACATGATACCCGACATCGGTACTTGCCATGCTACATTTGACACATGATACCCGACATCGGTACTTGCCATGCTATATTTGATATATGATACCCAACACCGGTACTTGCCACGCTATATTTGATATATAATACCTGACACCGGTACTTGCCATGCTACATTTGACACATGATACCCGACACCGGTACTTGCCATGTTATATTTGATATATAATACCTGACACCGGTACTTGCCATGCTACATTTGACACATGATAACCGACACCGGTACTTGCCATGCTATACTTGACACTTGATATCAGACACCAGTACTTGCCATGCTATACTTGACACATGATATATAACACCGGTACTTGACATGTTATACTTGACACCTGACACCTGTATTACCTGGCATATGCATGATTATTATATTATTACCAGACATTTGGTACTCCTGTATCTCCTGTACTCCTGTACTCTCGAACTCCTGTACTCCTATATCTCCTGTACTCATACTCATGTTAATTGCACAGTCATTCCGGCGTCCGACAGAGCATGCCTGGTGTCGGGATGACGAGGATGTATCCCACAATCGTGCTAGCGTATGGCGGTTCCTGAATGGAACACAGAGCAAAGTGCCACATCACACATGTGGTGGGGGCCACCTCTTGAATCCGTGGGGATCACCTCTAGAATCCATTCCCTACACAGAGCAAAGTGCCACACAGAGCAAAGTGCCACACCACACACGTGGTGGGGGCCACCTCTTGAATCTGTGGGGTCCACCTCTTAAATCTGTGGGGCTACCTCCTGTATCAACCCTCAGAGCAAAGTGCCACATGGAGAAAAGTGCCACACCACACAAGTGGTGGGGGCTACCTCTTGAATCTGTGGGGGCCACCTCTTGAATCTGTAGGGCTACTTTCTCCCTTCTGCCTCTACCGCCTGGTGTTAGCGTGATAAGTATTCTCAGTGCCTGTTAATACACACACATACTTGTACAATGATAACTCCTGGAGCATGCGTTATTTGGTCTCTCCTCTATTCAAATAATGGTACCCGCGTATCAGAGTTCGGATGAGTTCTACTGGAAGTGCGGGCTCCAGCGTGAACTGTCGGTGTTGCAGGACGCCGGTGGGAAAGGAACGAGAATAACATAAGAACATAAGAAACAGTAATAATATTAGGAACGTGTGATATTTGGTCTCTCCTTTATTCGGGTCCTGGTACTCACAAATCAGACCCGGGTAAGTTCTATGGAGTGCGAACTCTAGTATGGACTATCGGTGATGTGAGGCGCTGGTAGGGAGACGATTGAAATATCAAACGGTACTGATTATTATTATTGGATAAATTAAAATACAACACTTTTATATTTCAGTTATACCCTGAGTTGACACCTTACCTTATGACACATGATGAATACTCTAGACTCACTATAGTTCTGTTACTCTTAGGGCATCTCAAGTTGTATAAACTCAGACGATGGTGACATGAGATATGTGGTATATAGATGAGGGTTTCCTTGTTTAGATTATCTCCTTGACGTATCAATCCCGTGAATCCATAATCTGAGCTTGTACAACTAGTTTTGTCCATACTTGTATTTATCGCATGTTTAACTTATTTACCGCATGTACCTATGCTCTTTATACTGCCGCCTATGCATGTTTTCAGTTTCAGATTCATCGATATACATAATTTACTGTCGTTCCTCTAATTTTCCTTATGTTATTTGTTATTACTTGTACCTGCATACTTGGATCACATCATTTGATCATGTACACGTACACCTGTTATGCACGCCATCTGGCTTTATTATATGTACTCACGGGTTGCATCTGACAACCCTGGATTCTCATGTCCAGATTCCAGAGTCTGAATCATGGCGGCCTTACTGTAGCTGATCAGAGTGCGCAGCGGATCCTCCCGTGGTAATCGGAGTGCAGCAGAAGCTCAGACATCGATGTAGTTCTTCCTCCCAGCTTTTCTCCTGCTTGGCTCTCGAGGCCACTCTTGCCATATCGTGAACATCTCTCAGCTTTTACTATGTATATCCTTTCATGTATTGTACTCTTATATCTTCTGGTGATGTAATATTCCTGCAATATTGTATCACTTTCTGTGAGGACCATGTACTTGTACTATTTTGTATTGGAATGTATATTACCACTGTGCTTCCGCCTCTGATTCTTGCCTGTACTGATGCTTAACGTATATACGGGAGGGTATTTCTGACCTACGTATATACGTCGCAGTAACGTCTTCGTACCCGTGGGATTGGGGCGTTACAAGGTGGTATCAGAGCCAAGGCTCTCACATCCTCGGTCAGCCAATCGACAGATTAATGTGATATTAATTTGCAATTGGAGCACATGAGTCTTGGTTATACTTTCCAAACTACAAGTACAGAGTTTTCTATTCCCTTCTTGATAATCTCCCTCTTGGGTCCTGAAATCCTTTCATCTTTTCATATTTCAGTTTCCATCACCCTTTGACCAACTCAGACATAAAAAAAAACAAGGGAATAGTGACAGATCTGGCTCTTCCCAGGGTAATCCCAGTGAAGGAAATGATGGTATGACAAGATTTCTACAGAGTATGATGGAAAACCAACAATTGCAGACGGAGATCTTACACTAAGGATTATTGACGGCGCCTCGTGAACAAAGACCAAGTAGTATATCTGATTTCAGGAAACTGTAGCCAACTATATTTTCAGGTACTGAGAAGCCGTTGGACGCCGAGAAGTGGCTGATTGATACTACAGATCTTCTGAAGGCAGCCCGAATTCCTGATGACAACCAGGTGGAAGTGGTCAAGATACAGCTGAGGGATGTGCTCAGGACCTGGTGGTTGGCAGAAGAAGCAAGATTGGAGAAGCCCATCTCTTGGGATCAGTTCTCGAGGAGTTTCTATGAGAGGTTCTTCCCTGCAACGGCTCAGAAAGAGATGGAGGAGCAGTTCATCAGGTTGCAGTAGTTGAACCAATCTGTGGATGAGTACGCTGCTGAATTTCTGAGACTCAGTCGATTTGCACCCTATATGGTGAGCGATGAGGAGAAGCGGGCCAGCAGATTTCAACATTGGTTCAAGATTGATATCCAATTGTTTCTTATTCCTCAACAGTTTAAGACGTACTCTCAGGTTATCTCTATTGCCTGTGAAGTAGAACGGGGCCTGGAGAAGAAGAGTAGGAGTCAGGAGCAGATTGAGTTAGCAAAGCAAACATTCCAACAGAGACAGAAAAGACTCAGTCAAACTCATTGGGGCCCCGCTAACCATAGTATGCGGGTACTACCAGAGGCCCGGACATTTACAACAAAACTGCCGTATAGCAAGTGGATCTTATTTTAAATGCGGATCTGAGGAACATTTGATGTTGAATGTCCATTTAAGAAGGTAAGGAGCGCCGCACCAGTTCGGTTAGCACTTCCAGTACCACCTCCAGGAAGAAAGCCCGTGCCCTTTAGCAGAAGAGCTCCATTCCCTCCCCAGCAGCAAAGAGCTCAGTACCCAGATCAGGAGCCCTGATGATGTTACTGTGACCGTTATTTCCCAACCTTTTGTGTCCTGAGATTGTAATCTCCTTCACCTTATCATATTATCATCATTCACTGTAATCTTTTCCATGTTCATCTCTCTCCATAAAGAAATTTTGAGGACGAAATTTTTGTTAGGTTGGTAGATTGTAGCACCCCGTTCCGGGATACGTACCCAGATACGTGTCCCAAAATTTTTCGATCATATTGTTCAATTTTCTTCCAGTATTTGCTTTTGGGTTGTGATTACTTATATTATTGTGTATCGGATCTGGATTCTCAGATCTAGAGTTAGTCCTGACCCGGACCGATAACCAAGAATTTTGAATATAAGGAGCTGATTACTATGAAAAGAATAACTAAGTTTTCATTTGAAACACATTTGAGGTCTTCTCAAAAGCACTTGAAGACAAAAATGAAACGAGTTTTTGAAAATACAGTTTTTAGTTTCAAGCTTAATGTTTATGCCTCAAAAGTAGTTCAAATAGTTTGTAATATGGCTTGATCTTTGATCAAATATATTTGTATTTCAAGTGATTACATGAACTTATTTTTGTGGATTTTATGTGATTTTATGAGATTTTGAAGGCATTTAAAAGACCAAGTATTTCAGCCTATAATCCGAGCTTGGGCACATTGGCGGTCGACCGGACCAGAGATCGGTCGACCAGGCAGTCGATCAATATGCACAAAATGTGCACAGCAGCCTTGGCCATGGGCCAGTCGACCTGACGGTCGACCGATCCAGATAGCATCTGGCCCCTGTCGACAGACCAAAGAGTTAGCTCTCTGGTTCTGGCCTCGATCGACCGGGCGGTCAATCGTTAGGGAAGTTTGCTAGGGGCAGTTGATTGGGCTGTCGACCGGTAACCCCAACAGTCAGAAATCTGACTGTTCGCTGGTCCACCGGGCGGTGGACTGACATGTCAATTTTGACCTGTTCTGAACCCCAACAACTATATTTTCAGACCCCTATAAAAATGGGTCTTTGGGGGCTATTTCTCCTAAGATTATTCAAGTGCAATTTTTTCCACCTTCTATTGTGTTTTTAACAAAGTTTTCAAGAAGTTTTAGTGCCAAAACTCTTATCTTATTTGTTTTAAAGTTTTTGAAAATAAAAAGAAAACAAGTCTTTGGAAAATAAAAAGTTTTTGATCTTTATTTTCATATCTATTTAGAAATTTTTTTCAAGTGTTTTCTTTGTTATTTCTTTTACAAAATACTTTGTTTTCTCACATACTTGAGCTATCATTCTATTCCTATCTTTAAGATCTTTGTTTTGTGAGAAAATTGTGTGTGATCCTTAGAGATCACCAAGAGAGTTTGTGATCATAGGATCACCAAGTTGTAAACCTTTTTCTTTACTTTAGCTTTGTACCTTCCCTCTTGTGTAGAGCTGATTGTGTTCGACAGAGGAGTTGTATACTCCAAGTGTTGAGTTGAAATTCCTCAGTGGAGGTCCCTTTGTGGAAGGTCCTGTGTGAACATAGTGAAAATCCTTCTGTGTGAAGGTGGGGACGTAGAGCAGTGGCTCGAATCTCGAAATATATCTCACTGTTTGCGTTTGATCCACTATCTTTCAACTTTATCTCTTTTTATATTTTGCATTATTATTACATTGCTCATATTATATACATGCTTGATATTATTTGTATAACTCACCTAGAGGGGGGGTGAATAGGTGATGGCTAATCTAATGGTCACTAAATGCGGAATTAAAAAACTTATTATACTAAACACCACGTATAACACAAGAGTGTAGCCGAATCCCCGTGAAGGGCTCTGGACTAACTCCTCAAGATTCCTCTAAATAAGAGTTGAGGTGCCGCGTTGGCTCTCTTGGTTGAATACAAGTGTTAGCAAATAATCCCCAAGCATATAACAATTAAGCACACAATATATCAAGCATATAAAGATAAAGACAATATTAGCATGCAAGATATAAAGACAAGAGTAAGAGATAGACAGTGAGCAATCGCAAACACGGGAGATTTGTTTCGAGGTTCGAGCACCCTTGCTCTACGTCCCCGCTTTCACACTTGAAGAATTTTCACTATAAACCGATCCCACCGGATCACTCGGTGCCGCAACACACTACAAGGAGTTCCCACTAGAACTTTTGGACTCTCTAGTCCCGTACACACTACAAGCCCACAAGCTCGCTGAGGCCGCACCTCAACAAAGAGTTCACACATGAACTCGAAAACACCGCGAACCCGCAAGTCCGCCTCCTCAAAGTACAAGAAAGATCTCTTGGTGATCTAAACACTTTGATCACCAATAAAAACTCTCACAATAACACTCCTAAAGGTAGATATAGCAATGGATGGCTCAAGTGTTTGTGAGGAAAACAAGGATTGAAATGGTGGAGGAAAACTCAAGAAAATCACTTTCAAAAACTCTTGATAAAACTCCCCTTTTGATTGGAAATATTTGCTCTCAATTTAGTAGAGAAAACCTCTTAATAGAGTAGGAAAAACTAGCTTAAAAACTCTCCAAAAATCTTGTAGAAAACAGCCCCCAAATGCCCCAATTTATAGGGTTAGAAAAACTAGCCATTGGGAGCCAGATTGGCCTGTCGGTCGACCGCCCGGTCGACAGGCCAACGGTCATATTTCTGACCGTTGTGCCAGCGGTCGACCGGCCGGTCGAACGTGGCCTGGATACAGAGTGCAGACTCTCTGTCTGGTCGACCGGCCCGGTCGACCGGGGCCTTTCCAGAGAGCAGAGGCTCTCTGCGGTCGACCGGGTCGGTCGACCGGCCCTCCAGCCAGAACCGGTCGACCGGCAGAAGCCAGGTCAGGAATTTTTGGGAAAAAAACTTGGTCATTTTGGCTCAAATAAAATCCCTAAAATTATGAAAAATCTAC